>JAVHLU010000749.1:0-47367 GCA_036785755.1 Colletotrichum ledebouriae | reverse complement strand
TATATATAATAGTCTTCTTTACTATATTAACCCCTATACTAATAAACGAAGGCTCTATATTCTAAAAGAGTTAGTAACGCCTCTTATTAAGGAAGCTTATAATAACTACTATTACTTTAGTAAGGAATAGACGTAGAGAGCTATTAACGAATACTTTTATATACTACGTCTTAAACGATAAGTTAATAATTACGTAGCTAACTACCCCTAATGCGGAATAATAAATATAGAACGTTAACTACTACTTAGCGTAATATAGCTAATATTAATACTAGCTATCCCCTTCTATATAATTACTATAGACTTTATCGTTAGACTTCCCGAAATACCTTCATAGTATTTAGGCTATAAAGTAGAGAACTTTCTACTTCTTAATATAGTACTTACTATAACTAATAAGTTCTCTAAAGTAACGCCCCTTATCCTAGGTTACTTAATATATACTACTAAGATCTAGGGACGCCTCCTTCTATATAACCTCTAGTATAGTAACTAGGGAATACTAAAAGCTATTATATCTAATTATAACTAAAAGTTCCTTTTAAGGTTTTAGACCGCGCTATAGGCGGAATTATATACTAAATTAAGATTCTTAACTATATATTATCCGCAAACCGATAGTATTTCAGAACGTAAAAATTAAACCGTCGAACTAGCTATTCGTTACTTTCTTAACCTCGTTAATAATAACTAGGTAATATTACTACTAAGCCTTTAATATAACCTTAATAACGCCTACTTATAAGTTATTAGTTATTTACTAAACTAAATCCTATATAGTAAAAACACGAATAACGCGTTAAATATCTTAAGTAATACTAACCCTGAAATAAACTATAAAATCTTCTAGGAGGAAGTAAAAATTTCAATTATAGTAGCCTAGCTATATATAAAGGAATAGTATAATAAAAAATATCGTTTCATTACTTTTAAGCTAGGTAACTAGGTATACCTTAAAATAGGATTAGAATATTATCTACTAGGACGACTAAACCTAAAGTATAGCTACTAGCATATTCTATTTAAGGTCCTTAAACGCGTTAGTAAGTTAGCATACCGCCTCGATATTCTACCTAATATAAATATTTACCTGGTTATATCTATTATCTAACTTATACTAGCACTAGCCCCTAGTAGTAACCTATTTAACTACTAAGATAACTACTAAGGCCTAGTTAAGGTTAAGGAAGATAATAATATTTATTAGCTCGAAGCATATAAGTATTTTGAGATTAAAAGCATTCTTAAGAAACGAACCCTCGCGCGAGGAAAGGTATAATATCTAGTTAAATAGAAAGGTTACCTACTAATATATACTATTTAGATAGATAAAGATGCTATAAACGCAGATAAACTTATTACTACGTTTAAAAGTAAGGAATAAGAGATAGAATAGCTCTATAGATAAGCATAAGCTTAAAGACCTATCTAATAGGGCGTTAAACTAGTATTAGAGCCTAGTAAAAGACTATTAAGGCGCTTAAGAGGAAAGCCTTATAAGAACCTAGGGGAATAATATAATATATATTATAAATAAGGAACGCGCCGCTTAAAGCGCCTTAAATAAGTAAGTAAACTATAACGAGTATTATAACTAAGGCCTTATTATAAAGCAAAGACGTTTAGCGCGCTTAGCGCGTCTAAGAACTTTACCCTAATAATAGCGATATTCGCGCCTATCCTATTAGTAAAGATAACTACGCTTATTATACCTTCCCTCTTAAACTCCTTCCGCCCTTAGCACTATAAGAACCCTTATAAACATAACCGCCCTCCTCGCTAGAAGGTTGACCCCTACTCTTACTTAATTAATAAGAAAAATCAGCGCTTAAGTATATATATATAAAATAAATTTATATTACTAGGCAACCCTACTAGTTATTATTACTACCTCTGCTTACTTAGTATTAAGCGTATTTATCCTCTACGTATATATTTCGCTAAAGAGCGTTAATACCTTTAACCCCGTTACTATACTATTATTACTCTTATATATCTCCCTTTATTACTATTATCCACGTCGAGATATTAAGAAATCTTATTAACGCTCTACGTCGTTATATACTTAGCGCTACTAGAGTAACTTATATTATATATACCTAGGTATTACTTTACTATAAATAGATAACGCTCTAAACGTAAAGACGCTAAATATATTACCCTCGACTATATTTACTACTACCTACCTAATATTAAGATCCCTTATAATAAGCCTAGATACTATATTTATAACTAAGAAATCTTCGAGCGCGCCCTTAACTAAGAGACCTAATATTATAAAACTAGTTATAATATTTCTAGTACCCCGTTCGTTATCTACCTAGGTATTAACGCTTACTTAGTCGCCTAACTACTATCTATAAACCGAATTAAGTTCTACTACTAATTCCCTAACGCTATCTTAAATATTAAGTAGCTATCCCTCTATAACGCTATATAGAACTCCCTTAAATATAACCTATACTATACTACTAATATCGCTAGTATACCTATTTCTATTAATTCTAGAGAGGCCTTAAGTAGAGATAACGAATATATTACTACTAAATATAACTAAGCTAATAAGACTATTAGTACTAATTAGCCTAAACTATCCCTTAACGCTAGCTAACCTAACTAAGCTACTAACGCTACTAAATACGTTAAACCTTAACTATTAACTAATATTATTATAACTAGCACTAGATTAACTCCTATTACTTAGAATAAGACTAATAAGATAGCTACTCCTAAGAAGTAAGCTACTAGTATTAGTACCCCTAACGCGATAGATACTATTAAAGCTATTAAGGGAATATAAGCCTATAGTAAACGCATTAGCTATATTACTATACTACTTAACGGATATAAGGAGACCTAGATCGCCCTAATTATAGCGCTCTCTAAGGGTTATATTACTAACGCTAGTGCTATTACCCTTAACCTAGGCTAATTTATTAAGTTAGCTACTAATAAGTTTAAGTTTATTATAATAACTATTCCCTAGGGATTAATATAAGAGAGCCTAGGCTTCCTTAGCCTAGAATAATACCTTGCTACTAGGTCTTTTACTAAGTATACTACGTCGGCTGCTAGCCTAGAGGATCGCCCTAATATTAATCCTTCCTCTAACGTTAGCCCCTTTAACGCTATTAACGCGCCTAGCTCTACTAAGACGCCTAATACTACTACTAGCGTTAAGAAAATTATCGTTATAGACTAGTAATCCTATACTTATATCGCTAGCCTCCGTCGCCTTACCCGTTCCTATATAAAGTTCCTAACTACTTAAGAGGTAATTAATATATACCTTTAGCGCCTCTATTTCTTTAATACTACTAACCTTATAGCTACCCGCTACGCTAAACGCCTTACCCTATATATACTTATCTAGAATAGCTTAATTATCCTTAGTCTATACGCATATATCCACGCCCTTAACTTATTTATAACTAAACGAATTATAAGTAACCCGGAGTTTAGCGCTATATCGCTATTCTTTATTATTAAGTAAATACTACGATACGAGTTTCCTAGTATATATACTAAGGATAACGCTTATATTAGTTAGGCTATAGTTAATAGTAATAACTCGAGTGCTATCTAGGCTCTCTTAGACCTTAGCGACCCTAAGGCTATAGATATAGCTAACTTTTAGTATAAATATACTACTAACCTTCGAGGCCTTCGTACTAATATCACCTCCCTCGCCGCCTCGATTGCTATAATTAAAAATAATAATATTACTAAGGCATACCCTAAGGTTAGTAATAAATCTCGCTACCTATTCCTAGAGTAATATAAGGATAATACCTAACTAGCTACTACTTATAGCGTTAGTATTAACTAACTCCTAGTCGTAGCTAAAGAGATTATTAATAATAAGGATAAGGACTACCCTAACCTCTTAAAGATAACTAATACCACGCCTAAGACTCCCTTAGCTTAAAGTAGGATATAATTAAAATATATAGAATAGAAAAGAAGTAAGGTTATATATAGTTACTTATATATAATAGTATAGCTCTACTTACTAGTACGTTGCTATAATAGGAGGTATAAATCAAATTTTATACTATATATTATAATTAACGTATTTTTCTTCTTATATAGGTAATTAATACTAAACGCGCTTAGCGTAGTTATCCTGCTTAAGGGTATCTAATGCGTTTAATATATTAAATATACCTAAACGTATTAACCCTTATAAAAGGGCTTATCGCCTTTAAGGAAATAACCTTCGAAAAAAAAAGGAGTTTTTCACCTATAATTTTCGCCCACTTCGTGGACCGTATTAATAACATAACAATAAGCTATATATAAATAAGATATATACCTTACGGGGGGGTATAAGAATACCGAAGGTATATCTTAAAAGTTCTATAATAATCCTATAAGGTTTATACAAACCTTAATAAATAACTATATTTTATATAGTTATATACCTATATAATATCTCTTCAATAATACTTTAATAACTATAAAAGATAAAGTAATAACTATAAAAGTATTTCCTTCATGGAATAAATACTTTAAAAAATCTATATAAATTCTAATAATAGCAATAACCTTATATATATATATATATTTATAATCCTTAGCTTTATAGCTATAAATATACAGAAATTGCGCACAGACCACATAGTGATCCGAGCGCGATGTCTGCTTAATAAGCTACTGCTTTGTAGTTACGTTTCAGAATATCTTACCCCTCACTTCGTGAGGGCAGGATTTATAACTTAGAATTAACAACATCATTAACAACATCAATAACAACATCATTAACAACATCAATAACAACATCATTAACAATATCATTAATAATAACATTATTAATACCATTAATTAATTCCACGGAAAATACCTCCTTATGCTTAAATTTATTAGCTTTCATCACTATATTACTCAGCCTATTAATATCTATTATTCAGGCTGTTTTACCGCCCTATTTGCTACCTATATACCTATTCTTACAAAACTATATAGTAATCTATAATACCTTTTAAATAGTTAGTTCTAATAAGCCTAAAGGTTAATACTAACTAGTAAACTAGAAGCTTACGCTCGCTAAATAAATAGATCGCATTACTATTTAATATTATCTAAGCTATAAATATATTAATACTAACGCTCTATTAAAGCTACTAATTATAAAGCTATTACCCTATATATTACTTACTAATAATAAATAAGATAACACTAATAATCCTATATAACCTTATTATAATAAGATTTAAATTATAGATAATATAATATAACTAAATAAAGTATATCTGTTACATAAGATCTAGATTATAACCCGTCGCAGCGCCTAGTAATAAGCTAACTAAGTAGAACCTCTACCCGATATAATACTATAACTAGAATAAGTAAATAATATAACTAGTATAATAACTACTAATTTAGTAATATCTAATAAGCTTTGTAATAAAATCCTATAAGTACTACTAATAGATCTAACCTTCTATTATATCTATAATATAATAATCTAAACTAGTTAATAGAGCTTATATAGCGTCCTTCTAGATTAGTTAAAGCTACTCTACCTTAGAGATCAGGATAACTTATAACTTTATATCCTATGGATAGCTATACCTAATATCGATAAGGCTACCTATAATAATAGAGTATGGATTAGTATAGGAAGAATATATAACTTCTTATAGAAGAGCTACTTCTTCTAGGGTATATATTATATATTATAATTATATATTATATATTACCTATAGTGCTATAAAGCGAAGCTAGACTAAAACGCTTTATATAATAATCTTGTTCTAATTAAAATACCCCGCATTCCTCGATTAATAATCTATCTAGACTTTATTACTGCTTTACGTATATCTAGATAGAGATATAATACTATGCTCTTCCTTATAGATAAGACTTCTAAATTTATAAGAGGGCTTATTAGTTATATGAACTAGATAGTAGAATAATAAGCTATATTATATATTTATAATATATACCCTAATTAGAGCCTACTAGATATCTTTATTTCTAATAATAACTCTAAATTAGGTTTAATATTATGAATATTATTATATACCGCTACTAATATTTAGCTTAAGGTCTTAGTAGTATATTACTATTAAGCTAATAGGTAAGTCGAATAAACTATCTAGATACTTATTTATATATTCTAAGTAATAATTAGCTCCTACCTTAATTACTCTAACTAGGAGGATATCCTACTATACGTCCTAGCCTATCTTAATATATCTATTTTAGTAACTACGAGGTATATCCCTTATAAAGTCCTCTTTAGTAGGATTGCGAAGTTATTCCTATCCCTAATATATTAAATAGTAACTAATTTTAGCTGTTAATAATATAAAGTCCGCTAGGAAGTATAAGAAGCTTACTAGATCTCCCTCGCGAAGACAAAAGCTTATTATAATAATAATTACTATTAGCTCCTATAATTAGCTACTAGTAATATAGTCTATATCAAACTATGAAAGAAGGGTCTCCTAGGTTACTATCTTAATAGCTAGACTAAGTTCCTATATACTAGGGAAGGTCTATTTAAAATTAAGAAAGTTATTAACCTATTAAGGTATTATATATACCTACTACCTTAGCTTAAATAATACCCTAAAATATCTATTAAATACCTTAACCTAGTCTAGAAGGATCTATTTAAATAACTAAGCTAGCCCCTAGGGCTATTAAGATAAAGCGATAAAGAGAAGTTTATCATTAAATAGATCCTCGCTTATAATACCTATAATAATAATCTTTATTATTATATTAAATAATCAGGCTACCCTAAACTAACCTATCACTCTACTAATACTATTAAATAAGATATACCTAAGGTAATATATAATTACTATAAACTGTAATATATAGAGAAAAGGCGCTATTTATAAAAGGTATAGATATAATAAAATAAAGTACCTTCTCGTTAGGAGTTTATATTTATATAAGTATTATTTTTCTTATATATTATAATATATACTCCCTACCCTAACTTATTAGCTATAAATAAATAAATCTAGATCTTCTCCTTATTAGTACGAGGGGTTAGACCCGAGTTTATTTAATATAAGGTCGCTATAATACTATTTATTTAAGCTAAAGAGGAAAAAGGGGAAGTTTTCCTCTCTAGTAGAGATTTCGCTAGTCTATAGGGAATAACTAGGTAAGCCCTAGGTAGGCCCTAGGTAGCTCCTTAAGGTAGTAAACCTAGGTAGAAGCCTAGGTAGGCTTAACCTAGGTATAGCTTATAATACTATCCCCCCTCCTAGCTAGCCCCCCCCTAGGCGTAGGCTAGGTTATTATTATTATCTATGACTAGTCTATATAAGGCTTTATACCTATCTACTATAGCAATCTCTATAATAGCCTCTATAAGCTCCTAAGTAAGCTTTATATACCCCTCTTACTTAACTAGGACCTCGCGTTTCTACTCTCGCCTAACTACCTTCTATTACGCTACGTATATCTTCTTTATATACTACTCGAATTCGCTATTATTAGTTATAATTAGTAGCAGCTAGGGGTCTATCCTTATTTATATAAATAAGGGGTCCTCTAGTACCCTCTAGAGGAGGTCTATATAGAACCTTAGGTAGATATTACTAAGCACGTCTAACTTAATAATATATAGGCTTAGGACTCTAATTATAATATATTTATAATATAACTATAATAGCTTCTTACTAGGCTAAGGGCTCTTATAGTTAGCTATTAAAAGCTAAACCTTATTACTTACTTAGTACTCCTCTATAGGCGTCCTATACTAGTTTATATTCTCCTCGCTATACTACTAAGTAGTTATAATACTTACTTAGACGAAGTCTATTACCTCCTATAGTCTTATTACTAGGAGGGTAGCTACTATATCCCTAGAGGGGGCTTCTTTTATTATATTATCTACTTTAGGTATAAGGTTAGTATAGTACCTATATTCTAAGAAGAATATCGAGAGCTTAGTTATATTACTAACCTTATTATAGAGCGCTAGCTAGGTAATAAGTAAGAGCTACCCCTAGTTATCCTATACCTAGGTTATAAATATATATAGGATAGCTTATATCTCCTAGTTCTATCTCTTAGTATTATTATTAGTCTATAGGTAATAAGTAGTATTTAATAGCCTCCTTATACTAATAAGGTAGTAGAATTCCGCTTAGAAGTAGCTTACTTAGTTAGACTCTTAATTACTAATAATACTATATAGGAACTAATAGCACTAAAAGTAGGAGGTAAGGAACTAGTAGGTATAAGCTTTTACCTCTATAGTACCTATCTCCTCTAATATTACTAACTTACCTAGCCTATTTACTATAACTTATAAGTATTAGCTAGTATTATCCTTTATAAGTAGTAAGTTTATAATAAAGTTTATTAAGAGGTCTAAGTATAACTAGGTAGGTACTAGTAAGGGCTTTAGGAAGCCCCTCTTAGCTTACCTCTAGATATATATCCCTCTATAGATATTATAGTTCCTTATAAATCTCTATACTATTTATAATTATCCTAGCTAATAAAACTACTAGCTTATTATTTCTAGTATACTATTATATCCTAAGTAGGTAGTTATACTTAAGTTATAGCTCTATTAAATAATCTTTATATAAAACTCCCTTAGTAGGTTATTATTATCCTCCCTACTAGGTACTTATAGTCTCCCCTTAAATATTAGTCTCCCCTAGCTATTAATATTATACTTATTAATTTAAACTTTAGCTTTTATATCTAATAGGAAGCTCTAGAGCTAGTAAGTAACTATATAATATATAGACTTATATATTATATCCTTCTTTATAGTTTCTAGTTATAGCGCTTATAGTTTAGGGTAATTATTAAAGATTATAATATCTAGGATATTAGTATAGCCCTTCTAACTTCTCCTTACTAAAGGGCTAACTATAAGGTCCCTATAGGGGTAGGCGCGGTCTAGTATTAGCTATAAGACCTTCTCCTACTTCTACTCGTTATCCTACTCTTATAGTATATTCTACTCCCTCTAAGAGAGGGTATTAGGGGCTCTTCCTTCCTTATTAAAGTAGTATTTAATAGTAAAATTATACTAGGATAGCTCCTCTACTTACTAGCTCTAGCGCTCTATAAGGCGCTACTTTTTTATAAAGTATTTAAGCTCTTAGTAGTTAGTTAGTACCTTAAAAGTAGTTATATTATATATCTCTACCCTCTATATATATAAGTAAGAAAGGATTACTAGTAGCTCCTTATTATAAATAGAGTAGTTATATTCTATAAGTAAGAGCTTCTATAAGTAGAATGCTATAGGGCGCTAGGTACCCTCTAAGTTAACTTATAAGAGTACCCCTCTTAATATAAATCTTAAATAATTAGTTTTAATAATAATCTTATCCTCTAAACTAAACTAGTAGAATACTAGCTAGGTATTAAAAAGCTACTTAAGATATAAGAAGGCTTATTCTTAATTATCTCCCTATTAGAACGTTATATTCTTCCTAATATATAGTATAAGTAGTTTAATAATATCCTTATATTCTGGTATAAAGATATTATAATAGTTTATAAACCCTAGGAAGCTCTAGACCCCCTTTAGGGAAGTAGGGGGTAACTACTTAGTAATCGCCTAGAGTTTCTTAGGGTTATAAGAGAAACCCTCTCTTATAGTTCTAATAAACTCTATATACTTAACCCTCTTAACTAAGAATTTATACTTTATAAGGTTAAGGTTTAGGCTTATATCTACTAGCCTCTATAGGACCTCCTAGACCTTTTTCTTATAATCTTCCCTTATTCTATTCGAGTAAATTAATATATTATTTATATAAGTAGTAACGAAGTTATTAAGGAAGTCCTATAGGGTGCTATTAATATATTACTAAAAGCTAATAAGGGTACTAGTTAGGCTAAATAGGTAAATTACTTATTTAAATAACCTATACTAAGTATAAAATATAGTTCTCTCTTAATACTCCTTTACTACTTTTAACTTATAAAAAGTTATTACTATATCTAGCTTAGTATACTACTTAGCTATATATATTTAGTATAGTATCTTAGAGATTAATAAGAGAGAGTAGTAATCTTTCTTTATAATTATATTAAGGGCTATATAGTTAATATAAAAGCGAATTCCCCTACTAAGCTTCCTTATAAAGAGTACTAATACCCTAGTAAGTAAGCTACTAGCCTTAATAAACCCCTTATCTAGGAGGTCTTATAAGGTCTTTTTTAATATTAGTAGCTCTTCTCTTAATATATTATAAAGGGGGCCCTAGGGGAGTAGTAGCTCCCTCCTATCTAGTCTTAATATAAAGTTAATCTAGTAATCTACCCCTATTTACCTAGGGGGTAGTAAGTAAGCCTTATTAGAGTTAAATAAGTTAGGAAACTCCCTTAAGACCTAGTTTAATAAATAGTATTATTAATCCTCTTTTAGTCTTAGGTTTAAGGCTTTTTTAATATTAGATAAGCTAATAGCTTATACTAGTACCTCTTTAGTACCCTCCTAGTACTTACCTCGTTATCTCGCTAGGTATTAGTAGATTATAGAGAACGAGGGTGCGATAAGGAACCTTATAGCCCTTATTTCTTTTATAAGGGGAGTTTCTTCTTAGTTCTTTAGGTATAGCCTAACTTATCCCCTCTTATAATATACTTAGTAAGTTATAATATTATAAATAACTTAGCTCTATTCTATCTAAGGGCGCCCTAAGAGGATATTAAGGTCTAGGCTATTAACTATATATATAAGGATATACTAGGTATAGCTACTCGTTTCTAAGTTAAATATTACTATACTTAGCACGTTACCTAGTAATAGTCTACTAAGTATATACCCTCTTATAAGTTAGTATCTCTTCTTAATATATAAAAAGTTATTAAGAAACGTCCTATAGGGCCACATTTATAGTTACTAAAGAGCTTAATCTATTATAACGAGAGTAGCTATAACGTAGTCGCTTATAACTATAGTCGGAGGAACGACCCCGGAATAAGGTTACTCTAGAGCTAACGTTAGTTATATACTATACTAGGAACGGGCGATACTAAAGGTATTATAATATACCCCCCTAGACGTAGCTATAGCTAGAAAAGCGCCTAACCGCGTAGTATCCCTTAAAATATTTAAATATAAAGCGGTATATTAATAAATAACCTATTAATAAGCCTATTAATAAAAGAGATAATGAAATAAAGTTATTTATATTAGGTATAAGCAAAGTATAAGTAGTCGCGGTTTTCTACCTTTATAACTATCGCTATTATTATTATAATACCCTTTATTTACTAACTCTTACTAATAGTAATAGAATCCGTTATCTCTTATTAGCTTAGATAGGGTAGCTGCTATTATATTAATTCTAAATAAAATAACCTAGCTACCCTCCTACCTTCTTAACTCTTCCCTCTATATAATATAATAACTATATATATACCTAACTTTAGTCCTAATAATAACCTTATTATACGCGCGTGCGTGCGCTTATAATATATAACGATCTTAAAACTATTATAATATACTAATATATTTATAAATACCGCTTAAAAAGAAGATCGGTTAGGCTATAGCCCTTAAGAAGGCGTGCGCTACTAAAAGCAAGAGTAAAGCCGGGGGTAGAGGGGCGCGCCCTCCTCCCCTAGAGAGTAATAGTAAGGTTATATATATATTATTCCTTCTTATTATTAATATATAGTATACTAATATATTATATAATAAGTAAAAAGAAGTAGAAGTAACCTATAGGGGGTAGCTCTAAGGGTAAGGGTTTATAGCCTAAGAAGCCCTGGGGTTACCCCCCTAAGTAGTCTAAGAGGATAGCTCCTAGTAAGTCACGATCCCTTTATTACTATAACTATATATTAGAATATTACTAACCTCGTTATTATTATAATCCCTAAAGAAATAGATAAAGAGGAGGGTACTAGCGAGGGTAGTTTAAAGCCCCCTCCTAGCCCTCCTCCCCCTAGTAGAGGTATAGAAATAGAGTAAATACCCCTATTTAATAAGCGCTACTTTTAGTATATTTTAAGTAAGCTCTTAGGCTTATTAGATAGAGAGTGCTCGCTTAGTATAGTAAGTAAGTATAACTACTATTATAAAGATAAGGTACCTTATTAATAGATAAGCGCCCCTATTACTATTATAACCTACTAATATACTAAAGCTAAGACTTTAGATAACCTAGTAGTTAGAAAGATAAGGTTCTATACGCGCTTTATTTCTATAACTATCTTCTAATATAATATATAGACCCTTACTCGTTATAGAGCTACGCTCTATAAAGCTATTACTACCTAGAAGGAGGAGATTAAAGTAGTAAAAAAGGGTAGTAATAATAAGGGTTTAAGCAGGGCTTTTATAGTAATAAGCAGTTCTAGTATATATAGCGTTATTACTCTATCTCCCGCCCTAGTTCTATTTAGAACCCTAGTAGTTAGTATAGGTATACCTGCACCTTATCTACCTACTAGTAACGCAGCTACTATAGTATACTATATAATTAATAGTCTTATTAGTACGTATTTACTAGAGGTATTACTACCTTTATATAATATCCTAATAGATTAGTATAAGTAAGTCCTCTGAGGTTAGGTAGTAGAAAATTAGTATTTTAGGGTAGCCCTTCGGGGTATATTATATTCTTTTGCTCTTATAGGAGCGACTTTAGGCTCCCTAGCTAATAGGCTATAAATTAATTAGAAATTAGGTACTACTAGCCCTCCTATACTTATCTAAAGCGTCCCTCGTTTATTATAATTATTCTTTATATATCCTTTAGATTAAGTAGTAAATAGAACTTTTTAAATTTCTCGTAGTTAAAAACCTTTATAAGACTATTAGCTAGTATATTATTTATTAGTATATATACTATGCTAAACAATCCTCTAGTATATTCTTATTATAGCTATATATTCTAAATATTAATATACTATAGCTTAGTTAAGATCTATTCCTTTTTACCTACTATAAGATAAATTATCTATTAGTTATTATAGTAAATCTTCTAGATATCGCTAAGTTTAAGAGTAATATCCCTAAATAGCTTCTAAAGAGTAATAGTCTCCTTAGCTATATATTCGAGGCTTAGAAGCTCTGCTTTTATTATTAATATTATAACTATAGCCTATTAAGTAGCCTTCTATTAAATTAGTCCTCTAAAGAGCGAGACTATATACCCTTAAGACGACTTCTATATCTCCTTATTATTTATAAATAAAGCGTTACTTATAATTAGTAATACCTATCTACCCCCCGAGTTACTAAAGTATATCGCGAGGTAATAAGTATAATATAAGTATTATATAACCTAGTTAGTAATAATATAGTAATAAGGAGCAGGATTTATTAGGAATCTCGAGAGTAAAGAATATATAAAAGCGATATTAGGTCGGATTATAATAGTAATATAAAGTATAGAGCTAATCTTCTCTTAAAAACTCTTTACTTCTAATAATATTATTACTATTTTATTCTTTAGGAGTAATAGGTTTAGAAGGGGAGTTACTAGCGCTCTTACGTTAAGTAAATCAAACTTCTTTATAACCTACTTAATATATTAGTTATAAGAAAGGTATATCTTTCGCGCAGCTTAGTTATAGATAACTCTAATTCTAAGATAGTACTTAACTAGGCTTTATTCCTTTAACTTATATACTTCTTTTAGGCTAGTAATTACTTTTTCTATTACTTCTTTATAGTTCCTATAAAATAGGATAAGGAAGTTATTTATATAGAAGATAACGAGGACCCTCTTCTTAGTTAACTAGAAGAGATATAGGTTTTTGCTTATAGGTATAAGGCCTAAATACTAAAAAGTAGAGGAGAACTCCTTATACTAGAGTAGTAGTATATCCCTTAGCCTATAAAGCGCGTAGTATAGTTCGACGCACTTCCTAGGCTACTTAAAGCCGTCTAATAACTTATAAATAATTAGGTCTTTATTTAGATCCTAAGAGGCGTTTAGGAACGCGTTAATAACGTCGAATTATTTAACTTTAAGGTTAAATTATATAGTAATTACTATTATTACCCTAAAAGTATAAGTAGCGAGGGTTACTATATAAGTCTATTTAAGGGGCGACTTCTATTACTAATCGCTTTAAACGCAGATCCTTACTTTATACTAGTTGAGGATATTATTCTTATTAAATTTATAAGTAAATACCTACTTTAAAGGGATTAGTCTCTTTATTATCGTTTCTTAATTAATAACGCGCTATATATCTATCTACTATAATTTGCCTATCTTAACCTTAGCTACTTCTTTAAAGCAAGTTTAGAGCGCCTATAGGAGGTTTAAAAGTTCCTTCTACGAGTAGGGTAGCTTAGTAAGGTTATTAGTAATAAGACGTTCGTAGATTATTATAGTTATATAAGCGGGCTTTGCGCTATAGATAGTAGTATAAACGTAGCTATAGAGTATATAATACCTTATATTAGCTTCTAAAAAAGCCTTCTACTAATTAGGTATAAAAGTCTTAAAGAAGCTAGATACCTACTCCTACTCTATATAATATTAGACTAAAAACTAGTAACTAGAGCGGGATTCGCTTTCTACTATTCCTAGTTATAAGTTACTAAGTAGTAGATTATATAGTTATTAGCTTTAATAAGTTTAGCTATAGCCCTCCTAGTTATATACCTAGTTAGACCTCTATTTAGTATTATCCCTCTCCTCTCTATCCTAGTATAGCTATACTAGTAGATTTAAGAGCCTACTATCTAAAGGTTCGTTCTTATCGCTCTTACCTGCTTTAGAAATATATTATAAAGCAGGGAGTAGTTTAATTATAATATAATCCTTAATCCGTTCCCCTTTAGAATTAACTTCCCTAACAGCGTTATATATATAGTTTATTTCTAATATATATACTATACCTATTACTCTATTTATTAGAGCTAGGCTTTGATCTAGCTTTAGTATAGGATCAGGGGATAATAGCAACCCCCCTTCTAACTTACTTATCCCTTTAGAAGTTTTAGGATTCTTCTATTTAGAGATTTAGTTATAGGAATAAGGGTTAGTATAAGTAACTATTTAGTTATAAGTATTAATATAGCTTTATCCTTATCTATAACGCCTAGGATCTAAAGTTTAAAGTTAACTTATAATATAGGCTCTTTAATCTCTTCTACTATCTTACGGATAATATCTTCTAGAATAGCCTCTTTTACCTTATCCTTTATATAAAAAGTCTATTTATTTAACGTTATATTCTATATAATAATAACTATTTATAACGCAGGGATCTAAACCCTATATAGGTTATAAGTATTTAGAATATATCCTACTAGGTATCTAATATATCCCCGCGGTACTACCTTAAAGTCTCTCTTATTAATTCCTCTCTCTCGTTCCCTCTTAAGGGGGTATATATAGTAGCTATAGGCGTATATATATCCCTAGTAAGGGCGAAGGTCGTAGGTTAGGGCCGCTCTATTATTAGGTTACTATTAGCAAAATTACTAGTAGAACTATTCCTCTTTAATCTATAGTAGCGAACGCTAGTTATAGCATTTAAGTAAGCTTATATTATAAAGCGTTATTACTACTAGTACTATCTTAGCCTATAGTTTTATAAGTAAGCTAGCTATAGCGAGTATCTTAATTATTTAAGTTATAACTTCCTAACTAGCCTATTCCCCTCTACTATTTAGTTTTTTTATATATAGAGAGGTTGTTTTAACCTCTATTCCTTCCGTATAGGTCTAATCCTTATATCCTATATAGCTTATAAGTAAAATTACTAACCTCTCGACGTCTTATCTAATCTTATAAATAGAAAGTCCCTTCTATTGATATATTTATCGCTTAAAGGCATATAGAGCGAGTATAACGCTATTATAGGTCTTATTAACGCATAGAAATACGAAGAGCTAACTAGTATACTTATCCTTAATAATAAGGAGCTATTAGTTCTAGTTAAAGCCTTTAGGGTAGTTAAAGAGATCCTATATAATTCTATAGTAAGGGTATATTACTTTATCTTCTAACGTGTATCTCGAAATTACCTATTTAGCGTATATAACTATATAGTATTAGTACTATAGGCGTATTAGGCCTTTAATCCTTACCCCCTAAGTAGCGTATACTAGCTACTCTAGAGCCTCGGGGCTAAGGTGCCTGCTTCTAAGGTACTAAAGTATTATATTATCGCTCTAGTCTAGTAATAATATAAAAGAGGTATACTTATATATTATAAGTATATAGTTTACGTTATTAATAATAGTATTAATACTTCGGGGAATCCGCTTAGGAATAGAGTATAAAGAACGAGGCTTATATTTAAGGAAGGCAAGGTTCGCCTTCTTAATAAGTTTCTTAATTATAACGCTATTCTTATAGGTTCTAAAGCGAAGTATATAATTATACCCCGAATATTAGATACCTATCTTCTAAAGTAATGCTTTAGAAATAATATTAATATAAAAGTTCTCTATATATCCTATATTATAAAGTATAAAGTCCTCTATATTCGTACCTTTTAAGCTATTAAAAGCATTCTTAATAATCTATATACCTTTTATAATAATTAGGTATAAACCTATTCTAGAATTAACCTATTCTCTTTTATAATACTTAATTAAGGAGGGGATAAGTAAGGACTTATTATTTATAAGGTACGTTCCTCTATAGTTATCTAGGACTATAGACTTATATAATATATAAAGCCCTAAGTAGGGGGTTATAAAGATACTTAGGTGCTCTCTATCTAAGTTAACTATATTATCCCTAACCTCGTTTAAGAGGGCTATATAGAAAGTAACTACTATTATATTAGTAGGGTAACTTAGGGCTATATTAGATTTCTTAGACGAACCCTTATTACCCCCCTTATTATTTTAGCGGTTTTTACCCTTATAGGGTATAGTATATAGCTAGCCCTTATAAGTAAGTTCTTTATAGAAATTAGCAAAGCGTAGGTTATTATTTAACTAATTATAGATCTAAGCTGCTTATATATCTATTACTAATATATAGGGGCCTTTCTAGTAATATTTAGTTAAAGCAGCTTCTAAGTAGTTATAATTAATACTTAGCTATTAATAGCTTAACCTATATAAGCACTATTTACTACTAGATATATTACTAGTTATAGGAACGCTTAATAGGTTAGCCTTATCTATATAGCTAGCTAGCGTTATAAAAACCCCTATACTTTATCCTTATAACCTCGAGTAGAGTATGTCTTTATATAAGAGGTCCTTAAATATATTAGTATATTAGCTTATATTAGAGACTAGTATCCTTACTCGCTCCTATTTTAGAATATCTATAATTTCTATATTAGCCTAAGTAAGTATAAAGTAATAACTTACTACTTAAAGAAAAGCTTTTAAAGCGAGATTATTACTCGCTTTAGGAAGCTTAAGCTAGGTAGTATAGAGGTAGACGCCCCTAAAGTCCTTAATCTAAGCGTTAGGATTAATACTCCTATTCGCTTTTTCTAGGACTTAGATATACTCTTCTTAAATAGTAATAGGAGTATTAGCCTCGCTTAGAGCATAGTAATATTAAAGATTAATAATAAGGCTATATAGGGTTATATCCCCTTTAGCGAGAAGTTCTATATATATAGATATAATAATATTATAAGTAATGGTCTCTATAATTAGATAGTTAATCTATTTAAACTCCTAGTCCTCGCAGGTTTACTTAGATTCTTATATAGCGAGCGAATAAAAGTACTCTAGGTATTATTTCTATATACTTATAATATTCTTATTAATTATAACTAAGGCGGTTAGAAGCTAAAGGGGGTATAATTTATTTATTTATATCCTAGTAATAGACTTAGGAGTAGTCCTAGAAGTAGTATTAGAAATAGCCTCTTTTAAAACCTCCTAGTTAAGTAAAGTAATATATTAATTATAAGCGCTCTTCTCCTATAGGTACTAGGTGTTAATATCCTAGTTTTACTTACTAATATATAAGTTAAGAGTTAGAGTTTCTAATAAAGTCTTACCTAGGCGTAAAGGTCCCTTAGGGTTATCTAGGTTAATATACTTCTAGACTCTAGCAGCTTAGGCTTTAGCTTAGATTATAATATACTAGGTAGTAAAGTCCCTATGCGTAGTTAGCTAGTATAATACTATAGTAGTTATAGTAGAAGATATTATAGTTAAGGTTATTTAGAAATAGAGGGGTTATAATAGTAGAGGGGTTATAATAGTAGAGGATAGTATATAATAAGGAGGAAAGAAGGAATAGGAGAGAGGAAGTTTTAATAAGTACTTTTACTAGTAAAAGCTCGTTTTAAAATAGTAGCTAGGGGTCTAGTTAGAGCTAGGCTTATAACTATTAAGAAACGTCCTATAGGGCTATATTTATAATTACTAAAGAGCTTAATCTATTATAACGAGAGTAGCTATAACGTAGTTGCTTATAACCACGGTTAGAGGAATAACCCTGGAATAAGGTTGCTCTAGAGCTAACGTTAGTCACGTGCCGCGCTAGGAACGGGCGATGCTAAAGGCATTATAACAAAAGTAAAGGTATTAAGCTAGGGAAAGGTTAATTATTATATAAGTATTACTCCTAGTATTTACTAGGGTATAAGCTAGATATCCTCTATTAACTCTAACTAAAATAATAATAAGCTTATTATTAGCTAGTTATTCCTATTTATATTCTTCTTAACTTAATATCTCCTCTTTAATAAGCTCTAGAGCCTAATTCCGCTCTAGAGTTAGTCTTTTCCTAACTCCTTATCTTCTTTTAAGGAGTTAATTACTATTTAGTAGTTATTTATAACCTTATAATATATTATTTCTTCTTTTAAGGTTTTTACTTTTATAACCCTAGGTAGCTAGTCCTCCTTATTAAAGTAGCGCTAAGTAATATAACCTCTAGCTCTATAAGTATAATAAGTATAGGGGTTACTCGTGCCTCTCTAAGGTTATTAGTATTATACTAGGGAGGTACCTAAGTAGAATCCGGAGTTTTAGTAGTTATAGCGTCTTACTTCCTTAACTTATAAGATATATACTACTCTACTTATATAGGAATCCCCCTTAGTATCCTTAGTAATAGGTCTCTAGTAGGTTACTAAGTAGTTATTAGTAACTTTCTAGCGCTCTACCTTCTATATACTACTCTAGACCCTCGACAACTAGCTACTATAATTAGCTAGTAAGTTAATAATAATTAGCTAGTTCCTTAGCCTAGAGGTAAGAGAGGCCTCTAGGAGTAAGATCTAGATTTAGCTAAGCTAGTTTATATTACTTATATTAGCTAGTATTTACTTAAATCTTAGTAAGAAGGTTACTAGGGATTTATTCTCTTCCTACTAGAGGGTTTATAATTAGGCTATAGCTTATAACTAGATATTTAGGTCCTTATATATCTAGTCTAGGTGGCCTCTAGATACTGCATAGTGATTTTACCTGCTTAAGTGCAATAGACCTTCTAACTCCGCGCCTCCTAATAATATATAGCCTTTGGTTACGTGATTATAACTTTCCTAACTATAGCTATACTTATACGTGCCTATTAATAGCCTTATAATCTTTAACTTTATATTAATAATAACGTGGTTTTTAATTATTTAAACTACGAAACTATCGACTTTTCCTCTCGTATACTACCTGCGTTACTAATAAATACCGCCTCTATTACCGCTTTATCCGCTAGAAGGTATTACTATCTTTACTATACCGTCGTTAGTAACGCTCTCTCTATATTAAAGTAGTTAGCATAAGCTATACTTACTAATATTCACCTAGGCTACTTAGGCTACCTCTACCTTAGTAATATAGAGGACCTACTCGAAGAAGGGCTACTCTATAGGGTATATAATAACCTACTAAACTTCTACTACTAAGTTTACTTACTTAGCTCTAATACTATTACGCCTTATAGAGTCCCCTATAGGGGTATTAAAGTAAGCCCTCTTAAGAGCTATACTAATAATACGCTCTCTATATATAGCGGAGTAGTTAATAAAGGAGTAGGTTTTATTAATCGTATTAAGGCTAAACTCTCTAGTAACCCCCTCTATATTATTTATACTAAAGGGCGTGCCTCGCTTAGGCTTAGCGTATTTATATATAGGGTCTAGTACTAATATAGTTAAGGATTTACTATAGGTTAGATAAGGATAAGGAAGAGGGAGAGGTATAAGGCCCTACTTATAGAGCTTCTTATACTTCTAGCTATAAGAACCTCAGAGGAAAGACCTCTTTAGTTAAGGAGTTACCTCTTATATAGTAGTATTTATAATCCCTTACTAGAAGGTTAACCTTTTAGGTTAAGGAGTTATGTTATATAGTAGCTTTTACCTTACTAGAAGGTTTAGTAAGGGCGTTTCTAGGCTATAAGAGCCCTAGTAGCCCGTTCGGCTCTAATATAATTAGCCCCGGTACGGCGCATATCCGACTTTATAATATTCAGAGGGTTTACTTATAAGTAGTAGGAATATATAGGGTTCTTATATTATTTTCCTTAACTAGTAGAGGGTATAAGTTAAAATACCTATATAGTATTTCCCGAATTATACCTGCGAACTAGGTGGATTTGTTATAGTCTTTTTATAAAGGGGCTGTGGCGTAATTCCGAGCTTAATATCTAGTCTAGGTAGGCTATAAAGTCCTTAGGGTTATATTTCCCCCTACCCCCTCTAGCTCTATAGAAGGTAGAGACTACCTACTAAGCTATAATATCTAAGTAAGAGTTAATAAGGTATTATATCTCTATATCTATAGTATAGAATACCCTATTTCTAGCAATCTTATGCCTTATTTACTATATCTAGGTAGTATATTCCTTCTACTTACTTAAAAACTTTAGGGGTAGGGGTAGTAGCTTCTAGTATATTATACTAGGTATTACTAGTGCCTTACTAGTAGTACTTATAGGGGTTTATATAGCTACGCGTTAGCTATTCCCTTGCTCGACCTCTTATAACTATTACTAGAGGGACTCTATTACTATTACTAAATCGGCTTATAATAGCTTATCTTAAGTTTTAGCTATACTACTATTAACTATCTTACTAATTAATAGGGAGCGGCGCTTAACCTATTATTATTATTATAGTAGTAAGCTTAAATATATAAGGGGTTAGACCTAAGTTTATCTAATATAAGGTCGCTATAATATTATTTATTTAAGCTAAAGAGGAAAAAGGGGAAGTTTTCCTCTCTAGTAGAGATTTCGCTAATCTATAGGGAATAACTAGGTAGGCCCTAGGTAGGCCCTAGGTAGGCCCTAGGTAGCTCCTTAAGGTAGTAAACCTACGCAGATGCCTAGGTAGGCTTAACCCGGGCGTAGCCCGTAAAAATTAGTCCTAGAATAATTATTACCTCCTTCCTTCCTAAGATATTATTAACCTTCTTCCTCTACTACGTTAATTATTATAATTCTACTTTAGTTAACCTCCTCTCTACTTCAAGTACCTTCCTACCTACCTATCCTCCTATTATTATTGATTTACCTTTTCTTCTATATCTATATGTAACTTTTACTTTTTATTTATTTATATAAAAAGCCCTTTAATAAGTAACTTATTATATAACTTACCCTTCTTATACTTATATCATTATTACTTTATATTATTAATACTAATACTTACTAATACTACCTCGTAACGCTATAATAGATATTACTAAATAGTCTATAACCCCTTCTAATAGCAAATCCTCTTATAATATTACTAATAACCCCTCTTTTCCTTCCCCTTAAAACTCCTTTAATTGCTTTATTACTAATAACCTAATTATTACTAATCCCCTCTAGTCTATATTAGATGAATAGCTCTAGTGAAAATCTATATATTTTACCCGCTAGCTATTACTATACCTTAATAGCTAAATATTAGCGATCTTAGTTAACTATCTCTAGAGATCCACCCGACCTAGATAAGACTAATAAGTAATAGTTAGTCGCTAAATAAGCTAAGTCTAATAACTAACTTATAACTAATGATAATATAGTCGCTATTCATAATTAGACCTAATAGTAAGTTAATAATAGCTAGGGAAATATAATTTAATACGAGGATAGTCAGAGAACTACTACCTAATAGGTTAATAATAGATAGGGAAATATAACTACTAACCAATAGTCTAATAGTAAGGATAAAGGTAAAGATAAAGTTACTAACTTTACTTTTATTAAGGTAGTTAACCCTTAGGGAGATAAAATAGAATATAATAAAGACTTACCCCCGCATATCTATATTAACGCGACTTATTATAAAGGTAAAACCCTAAAGTTTACTATATTACTAGAGGCTCTAAGTATTACGAATATTATTATTAACCTCCTAACTAATATTTAATATAAGAGATAATATAAGTATATTATAGCTAATATTTCTAAAATTAGTATACTATCTCTAGATACCTAACGAGTTATTATAAAAGCTAAAGATATATTATTAGAATCTCTTAAGCTCGTATACCTACTTAGGACGGATAAGCCTATTATAAGATACCGTCTATCTATACTTACTAAAGTAGGATTAGACCTAGGTAGTACCTATACTCTTCTTACCCTTATGAAGTTAATAACCCTTCCTAGTAAGTTATAGATCTTATACTATGATAAGGTAAAAGAGAAGTGCTTCTACTTCGCTAGGATAAAGATTTTAATCTACGCCCTTACTTCTACCTCTATTATTAGAGCTACTAAGTAGAAAAATACTTCTTCCCTATTACTAATACTAGAAACTTAAAAGCTCTATAATTATATTACTATCTCTATTATAATAGATTATAAATAAACTTAGTTACCTCTTATCTAGCTAGCTACTAATAATATAATAGCATAAGGATATCTTAATAAATAAAAGTAAAATACTATAATAGAGGACTCTAATATAGAACTAATAGTAACCCTTCCTGCTAACTAAGTAAGTATTTCCTAATTCCTTTCTATAATTATAGATAATATCTATAACCTAGTAAATAACTTATCTTAAGTCTAGATACCTATATCTTACTATTTTAAGGACCTTAAAAATCCGCACTAGCTTAATTAGAAGATAATCTAACCTAGCGCTAAGAAACCTCCCCTATTAGTACTAGCTTAACGTATCTTCCTTATAGATACCTTATATATAGTCGCTATATAAGTATCTAGCTATAAAGAATTTAAAGTAAATAATAGTAATATAGCTAAACTAGAAACTTATATCTTTAACTAGGTAGTCCTACTACCCGACCTACGATTAGCTTAGTTATTATATAGTTTTAAATATAGCTTAGAACTAGATACTACTATTTAGTATTACCTTAGCGTTATTAAACTAAACTTCTCCTCTATTAACCTACCTATACTAGATATTAGTATACTATTTACTATTATCTTCTCTAATATATCCACTCTTAAGCCCTAAGACCTTCCCCTAGACGAATCTAATAATAATACCCCTACATAGCGCGCGCTTAACTACCTTATTACTAGAGTATTAAGATTATCTACTAGATATAACGCCGTCTTATATAAGATATTAGGTAATATATAGGAAGACGCTAAGTCTAATTAAGATACTATATAACTACTAATATTATCACTACCCTTCTCGACTATTTACTTATCTAACTTATAAGTATTCTACCTAATAATATAACTATAGAAGACGCGCGCATACTCATAGCTACTAGTCTACTCCCTTAATTCTTTCCTATCTATATAGATAAAGATAAATAGCTTAATATACTATTATAAACCCTTAGTAATACTAGCCTTATTACGCTAGCTTATAAGAAGCTACCCTCTAGCCTTCTAACGTAGATTCCTCTACCTCTAGAAGGTCCTATAGATATAATTAATCTATCTATCTAAGCTCTGCGCGAGTAAGGATAGCTATTAGGTTTCTAAGTACTACTAGCTAGTTTTCCTTCCCAATAGGATATTATTAATTATCTCTATAATAATACTAGTCTTAAATAAATAATTAGTATTACCTTTAGTAACGGGTTCTTATATTAGCTAATATTAATAACGATTTATTATTATAATGCTATATATAGTTACTAATTATATAGGTATCTATACTAAAGGTAAGGATAAGATACAGTTACTATCTGCTATCTTTATTAATAAAGCGGGATATATATTAGAAGTATAATAATAGATAGTACTATTATATTATAACCCTAAGCTCGTCGTTATAATAGGAGATATAGTCTAGTTTAGACTAATATCTAAGGTATATAATAACTAAGACTATAAGGCTTCCTTTTCTCCCTAACGCCTCACTTCTTTCCTTTCTTATATACAGATAGCCGGAGCCCTAGCTATTACTTTTCTTATTAACTACTAAAACTATAGTAGGATTGCTAAATAGGCTATAGATAACCTATATAATAGAAGGATAAATATTATCTAAAATAAGAATAATATAGTAGATTTCTTTAGAGACCTAGGTAGGAAACTATGTTACTTTAATAAGCCTATTATAAATAGTTTTATTATTGATGTTACTAAAAGCAATAAGTAGAGAGTGACTATATCTAAAACTAATATCGCTAATCGAAACTACATATTCTAAGTAATCTTTACCTTATTTATAAGGAGCTTCCTATCTATATTATATAATAGTAAGTAGGGTAACTTAATAGTAATTATAAGTTACTCTAGCTAACTAATAGTATATAAACGCGAATAGGTAAAAATTATAAGTAATTACTGTATTAAAAATAATATCTAATTTAGAATAGTTAATAACTCGATATTAGTAGAAGCTAATATTATTATCTTTAATATAGTCCGCTTAGAATTACTAGGATTCCTTAATAACGCCCTGCGTATAGTAGTTAATATAACTTGCGCGAGAGGTATAATAATCACGATCCTTAACATATATAACTAGGCTAAGAAAGTTAACAACTTAGCCTTATAAGCTAGCTTTATAATATCTAACCTCTTTATTAACTACTAGAACTAGGATTTTAACTATTAATATATTAATATTACTTAACCTTTTAAAGGACTAGGCTATATACTCTTCTTTAAATATTACTTCTATAATAGCTATATCCAAACTAACTATAAATAGGAAACTGAGAAATAAGTAGAAAGGCAAGTAGAAAACTAACTATAGAATAAATCTAGGAAGAAAGCTTCTATATACTTAAGATTTTATAAGCTATATTAAGGCCCTCACTATAGGTTCTTCTATTATATACCTCTCCTAATTAGGACGACTTTTAGTATACACTAAGAGGATACTAACCTAGTAACTAAGCTAGTTACCGCTAGGTAATAAGAAAATAAAACTAATAATAAATAGCTTATCTATATTACCGCTAGTACCTATCGCACGCGCAGATAGATTAAAAATAACGTTTAGCCTAACTAGTATAACGTTATTATAATTCTAGAAAATAAGTTAAAAGCTTAGTAATATCTCAGGGTATAAGTTAATATAGCCCGAGCTACTTCAAAAGCAGCCTAACCTAATCATAAGTTAATAATAACTTACAATATAATAACCGGAGTAATAATCCCTTGAACTAAGGTAATAAGCGATATAACTATTAATAATAGATAGGGCGACGAATATTAATAGGGCGATTAGCTAGGAACTTATAATACATAGTCTATAGAAGCTATTTAGCTATAGTCTATTTAAACCCTATCTACTAACTAGAATAACTAGAACCTTAAACTAGAGATTAATAATATAGATTCCACTTATAACTAAAGCGCTATACTATTAAATAATAATACTATATAATACAATTAAGTTATTACTTAATCTATACTTATATAGGATAATAAGCAACCTAGAGAATATCCTATAGATATTTAATAATAAAGAGTAATAAATAGGGACCTAGGTTACAAATATAGATCAACAAGGATAGATTTAATATAGGTTAGTAAGGGATCGTTTATTTAGTTTTAGTTATTTTATTTATTTATTTATTTATTCGTAACGAGGACGCCGCTTTTTTTAAACCGGGGGTTATTATATAACGTGGGGTAGGTTATCTACTAGGGTAAACCTTCTCCCCTAGCAGCCCCTACCTATATAGTTAGTCTCTCTAGATGTATCACACCCAGCTTCACAGAGAGACGTTTACCCACTTCAGGCAGTTTTCCATCTTTATCTATCGTTATTGCAGAGCCCAGCTCTTCATAATCACCGCCCGTCTCCTCAACCTCGCGGCCACCCCGATCATCACGCGCATCGGAAACTACTGGTCCGTCTGGATGTGCGACGAGATTAATTTTCTTTACTCCAGCTACGGCATGGAGTTTCCCCGGGCCGATTATCCGGACTGCTTTCTGCCGGATAGAAGCCTGGACCGCTGGAAACGCGTCGCCGTCAGCGCCGTTGAGAATTCGGAGAAGCTAGAGCAACTGGGTTCGAGCTACGTTATAGCGTTTAGGACAATGGTAAGCCCGTAACTCCATATCACACATTCGTAGCTTTCATACTTGACTTGGCGAAACACAGCTGTGGATCTGTCTTTTCCTCCACGTGGTCGGTGTGGAGGTGTATCTCTGGCTGACCCCAAAAGAGTCGGAGAGGCTCCGCCGTGTGAGCTACGAAAAGAAGCTGGAAGCCGGCTACCGAAACCCTGGCAGTGCCGGTCTGGTTTTGGACCGATGGGCGGATGCGGATCCGTGGGCTCTAGCAAAGTAGACAAGGACAATAGCGGGATTTCCAGATGCCTTCAGCGAAGTTAAACCTCCGCATGTCTCTTTTGCCTACATATATAATTTGGAAACGACATGCGTACACGGCATTGCCAAATTAATGTCAAAGTAAGGACTAGTAGGGAGAGAACAGCTTGAAAAGTCCCATCGAACTATCCAATCTATAGGGCACCTTAGTAGTCATGGATAGCATGTATATTACAGTCAGCTATCCGGCAGTAGGGTTTCTGCTAATAGAAGCTAAGGGATAACGCGTAATAATAATATTATCTTACTAGTCTATCTTACTAAGTAGGATCTAGGGTTAAGGGCTATAGTAATTAGTTAGAATCCTTATAAAGGGATATATAGTGTAGAAGAAGCTAAGAGTATCCTAGGGATAATTATAAAGTTAATTACTAAAGAGCTATAGAAGTCTATCCTTAAGCTAGGCTTAAGTCTATCTTATATATAAGTCCTAGATATCTTTCTTTCTTTATTCTAAGTAATTACTTTCTTATAGTAGTAATTATAATTAATTCATTATACGAACTAATTACTTACTAATTATTCTTTTTATACTCTACTAATTACTAATTATTCCTTTCTATACTCTACTAATTACTTCTTATTTTATTATTATATAACTTATGTTATGATTCTTTCATGTTAAGTGAGGCTTATTATTCTTATATTATCCTCTATATAAAGGTCTTCTAGGCGCTAGTAATACCTACGGGGCTACCCTAGTTTATATACTTCTAATAAGTTGTAATATTAAGTCTCCCTCTAAATAGTCTTATCCCTAAGACTAATATGAGTAGGTTATTACTCCTAGGTTAGGGAGTTATTAATTATACTTCCTAATATTTTTTTATATTAATAATATATTAGGTTATATTTAGAAATTAATTTCTCATTTTTACTCTTTTAGAAAGCGTTATAAAGCACTTTAAGGTCTATCATGAGTATACTTATCTAGGTCGATCTTATGATACTACTAATAATATAGTTTATATATATAGGTCTTATTTTATAATTTTCTTCTAGAGCGTATACCTATTTTTCCTAGTAGATTATTTACTTAATAAGGCTTCTTATCTTAAGGATATAAAGGTTATAGAAGATAGGATATTATAAGAAAAGCTTATAGTATTATATTAAGTATAAGCTAAGTTAGATAAGATAATATTATAATCAGATTATTCATAAAAATAGAAAAGAATAGTATTTTATAAGGGTAAAGGGGTAATAAATAAAGGGGAGTTCTTAATAGTTTCTCTTATTACTAAGGTTTACTTAATAGGTAGTTTTAAAATAGTAGATTTAGATTTAGTACTTAGTAATTAGAATCCTAGTATACTTAATTTTCTTTCTAGTAGTAGTTCCTACTTAATACGTATTCCTAGTTATAAGAATAGATTCTTATTTCTAAGTTAATTAGTTTAGCATAATCTAATAATAGGCTAAGGTTAAATAAATTAAATATTACTTTTATATATTTATAGTATAGCTTTAGCTTATAGGGAATATTATAGATATTATTCCTAATATATTTATAGTTCGTCTTATATATTAAGTTCGGCATTACACCGCAGCCCCTTTATAAAAAGACTATAATAAATTCACCTAGTTCGTAAGTATAGGTCGGGAAATACTATATAGGTATTTTAACCTATACCCTCTACTAGTTAAGGAAAATAATATAGGAACCTATACGTTCCTACTACTCGTAAGTAAACCCTTATATAAAGTTAGATACTCGCTATACTAGGGCTAATTATATTAGAGCTAAATAGGCTACTAAGGCTCTTATAGTAATACCCTCGCTAAACCTTCTAGTAAGGTGCTATAAAAGCTACTATATAAGATAACTCCTTAACCTAAAAGGTCGACCTTCTAGTAAGGTACTAAAGGTAAAAGCTATTATATAAGATAACTCCTTAACCTAAAAGGTCGACCTTCTAGTAAGGTAAATACTACTATCCGAGAGGTAACTCCTTAACTAAAGAGGTTTTTCCTAAGAGGTTCTTATAGCTAGAAGTATAAGAAGCTCTACTACGAGCAGGGCTCTATACCTCTCCCTCTTCTATCCTTATCCCTATAACTTATAATAAATTCTTAACTATATTAGTATTAGACCCTATATATAAGTATACTAAGCCTGAGTAAGGCACGCCCTTTAGTATAAATAACGTAGAGGGGATTACTAGAGAGTTTAGCCTTAATATAATTAATAAAACCCGCTACTTTATTAACTACTCTGCTATATATAGAGATTATATTATTAATATAGCCCTTAAGAGGGCTTATCTTAATACCCCTATAGGGGATTCTATTAGGTATAATAATATTAGAGCTAAGTAAGTAAACTTAGTAGCAGAAGTTTAGTAAGTTATTATATACCCTATAGAGTAGCCCTTCTTTAAGCAGGTCCTCCGTATTACTAAGGTAGAGGTAGCCTAGGCGGCCTAGGCGAATATTAGTAAGTATAGCTTATACTAACTACTTTAATATAGAGAGAGCGTTACTAATAACAGTATAACTAGCGGATAAAGTAGTAATAGAGGTAGTATTTAATAGCAGCGCGGGTAATACGCGAGAGGAAAAGTTAATAGTTTCGTAGTTTAAATAATTAAAAACTACGTTATTATTAATATAAAGTTAAAGATCGTGAGGCTATCTAGTATAATAGGTATATATAAGTGCAGCTATAGTTAGGAAAGGTAGTTAGTAACTTAGGAGGTTATTAGGGATTACGTAACTGAAGGCTATGTATTATTAGGAGGCGCGGAGTTAGAAGGTCTATTATACTTAAGCAGGTAAAATCACTATGTAGTGGCTAGAGGCTATTCGTCTTATATATATTTAAGGTTTATTATAGGTTCTTATGTATTATTCTTATATCTATATCCTTTCTATTTAATAATATATTATATTTTATTCTTATTATTAGTTTTATAAATACTAGTATAAGAAGATAAGAAGGGTAGGCGTAGTATAAAGTCTAAATAGTTAATAATATTAAGTTAGGTTAGAAAGTAGATAGCGAGGTAGGAATAATACAGGAAGGCTAACGAGGTAGGTTATATAATAGGTTATATAACTACTTATTAGGTCCTAGTTATTCTAACCCGGGCTATAGATCTAAAGCTAGATCTAGCCTACTAGGCGAGTAGGAGTCTCCTACTTACTATATAAGTAGGCGAATATTCCTATACTAGTAGTTTTTCCTTTATACTAGTAATTGCCTAATAAGCCTATCTAATTATATATATTAAATAATAACTTAGAAGCTATTATTAGCTTCTAAATAAAGTAAAACGTAGCTAGTCTTAGCTATAATCCTATCCTTCTATCAATACTTATTATGACGCCCTTATTATACTAATCCTTTTATTATTCGTATTACTTATCCTTCTATATAAATTGTTAATTTATTCCTATTAATAAGTTAGTATAACGCCCTATTAGGCGTTACCTTTATTAGTATATTAGCAGCGTTATTTTTACTATTAACTTATTAGATCTTAGATAGCTTGTAACGCTTATAAAACTAATAGAGGGCTATAATATTAATTATAAGCCTCTTTTCCTCTATAGTATTAAGTTTAACTAGGTACTTATATAGCGAATATAAGTTAGTATATATTACTATAGGGATAGAGTTAGTAATACCTAGCTTAGTAGTAACTTATTAAAGGGTTAAGGCAATAGCAAAAGCGAGGTCTACGCTAGTAACTATAGCGTAGATCTCTAAGGCTAATACGCTACGAGTAACTTATTTATACTTAGTAGAGCTATAATAGATAATGTTACTCTAATTATAAAGGTTATATAGCCTCTGGCTACTGCATAGTGATTTTACCTACTTAAGTGCAATAGACCTTCTAACTCCGCGCCTCCTAATAATATATAGCCTTTAGTTACGTGTTCCCTAATAACCTCCTAAGTTACTAACTACCTTTCCTAACTATAGCTATACTTATATATACCTATAGCCTCACGATCTTTAACTTTATATTAATAATAACGTGGTTTTTAATTATTTAATAGACTATGAAATTATTAGCTTTTCCTCTCGCGCATAACCCGCGCTACTAATACCGCCTCTATTACTACTTCGTCCGCTAGTAGCTATACTATTATTAGTAACGCTCTCTCTATTAGTTAGTATAAGCTATACTTACCGACGTTCCCCTAAGGGGCCTAGGCTACCTCTACTTTAATAGTATAGAGGACCTACTTAAAGAAGGGCTACTCTATAGGGTATATAATAACTTACCTAGCTTCTATTACTAAGTCTACTTACTTAGCTATAATATAATAGTAAGTATCCCCTCTAGGGGTATTAATAAGAGCCCTCTTAAGAGCTATACTAATAATATACTTTCTATATATAATAGAGTAGTTAAAAAAGGAATAGGTTTTATTAATTATATTAATACTAAACTCTTAAGTAAGCTCTCGCGCGTTATTAGTATTAAAAGGCGGACCTCGCGCGGGCTTAGCGTTTTTATATATAAGGTCTAGTACTAATATAATTAAGGGATAAGAATAAGGAAGAGGGAGAGGTATAAGGCCCTACTTATAGCAGAGCTTCTTATACTTCTAGCTATAAGAACCTCTTAGGAAAGACCTCTTTAGCTAAGGAGTTACCTCTTATATAATAGTATTTATAATACCTTACTAGAAGGTTAACCTTTTAGGTTAAGGAGTTATCTTATATAGTAGCTTTTACCTTTAGCACCTTGCTCGAAGGTTAACCTTTTAGGTTAAGGAGTTATCTTATATAGTAGCTTTTCTAGGCTACGAGAGCCTTAGTAGCCTATTTAGCTCTAATATAATTAGCCCCGGTGCAGCGCGCGTCTAACTCTATAATATTTAGAGGGTTTACTTGCGAGTAATAGGAACGTATAGGGTTCCTCTATTATTTTCCTTAACTAGTAGAGGGTATAAGTTAAAATACCTATATAGTATTTCCCGAATTATGCTTGCGAACTAGGTGAATTTGTTATAGTCTTTTTGCGAAGGGGCTGCGGCGTAATTCTAAGCTTAATAAAGGTTATATTATTTATCGTTTTATTAGTAAATATAATAATATAACCTAACTACGATATAAGGTCTTAATTATTAGTAAATAATCTATCTATAAATATAAATAGTTTAGTAGTAGGTAGTAATAATATAATAAATATTAAGCCTCGGTTAAGGTTATTCTTTAGCTATTATAAGCGCCTATTAAGAGTAGTAATATCTTTATTAGTTAGATCCTAGTATTAGGTAGTAGTTAATGGGTTAAAGCAGGCTTCTAGTTAGTAAAATAAGGCTATATAAGCCCCTCGAGCTTATTATTTAATATATTATCCTTTTACTAGTATCTTATTAGGAGTCTTACCTATAGGCTTAATCTTAGCGCCTTAGCCCTTCTAATATAGTATAATAGCGCTAGTACTAGTAATAGAGATTATTCTACTATTAAAGGTAATAGGGGTCTAGGGTATAAGTTTCTCCTTATGTTTACCTATTGAGTTCGGAATTACGCCGCAGCCGCTTTGTAAAAAGACTATAATAAATTCACCTAGTTCGCGGGTATAATTCGGGAAATACTATATAGGTATTTTAACCTATACCCTCTACTAGTTAAGGAAAGTAATATAGAAACCCTATATATTCCTACTACTCGTAAGTAAACCCTCGTATAAAGTTAGATGCGCGCTATACTAGGGCTAATTATATTAGAGCTAAACGGGCTACTAAGGCTCTTATTATAACGCCCTCGCTAAACCTTATAGTAAGGTAAAAGCTACTATATAAGATAACTCCTTAACCTAAAAGGTCGACCTTCTAGTAAGGTGCTATAAAAGCTACTATATAAGATAACTCCTTAACTAAAGAGATCTTTCCTAAGAGTTTCTTATAGCTAGAAGTATAAGAAGCTCTATAAGTAGGGCTTTATACCTCTCCCTCTTCCTTATCCTTATCCCTTTACTATATTAATACTAAACCTTATATATAAAACCGCTAAGCTTATATAAGGCGCGCCCTTTAATATAAATAATATATAAGAGCTTACTAGAGAGTTTAGTATTAATATAATTAATAAAACCTGCTCCTTTTTGAACTACTCTATTATATATAGAGAGTATATTATTTATATAGCCCTTAAGAGGGCTCTTATTAATACCCCTAGAGGGGATACTTATTATTATATTATAGCTAAGTAAGTAGACTTAGTAATAAAAGCTAGGTAGGTTTTTATATACCCTATAGAGTAGCTCTTCTCTAAGTAGGTCCTCCGTATTATTAAAGCAGAGGTAGCCTGGGCCCCTTAGGGGAACGTTAGTAAGTATAGCTTATATTAAACCAAGAGATCGTTATTAATAATAATATAATAAAGATAGTAATAACTAGCGGATAAAGTAATAATAGAGGTAGTATTTAATAGTAGCGCTAGTAGTATATAAGAGGAAAAGTTAATAGTTTTATAGTCTATTAAATAATTAAAACCACATTATTATTAATATAAAGTTAAAGATTATAAGGCTATCTAGTAGGGCATATATATATATAGCTATAGTTAGGAGAGGATTACGTAACTAAAGGCTACATATTATTAGGAGGCGCGGAGTTAGAAGGTCTATTATACTTAAGCAGGTAAAATCACTATATAGTAGCTAGAGGCCTTATATTTAGCTATAAATTTAGCTTTTTAGAGCTCTTCTTCTTTAATAATAGAAAAAGTATTATTAGAGAGACTAATTATATTATCTATCTATATACTAATAATAATAAAGTAAGGGCTTAAGTTATTAGTAATAAGTAGATAGGGGTTAAAAGTAGAGCTTATTATATATAACTTATTATAGTAGTAGGCGCTATAAGTAGCTTACTAATAGGTACTAGCTTTAGTAATACTATAGAGGGGTTTAATAACTTTTATAATAATCCTAGGGGGGTAGAGATTATAGATCTAGTTAGGTAGTTAGGCGTAAATATTACACGCTAGTATTATCTAGGATTCTATATAGGCTTAGGTAATATCCCTAATCTAAATAGTATAATTAGGGCTAAGTAATAGGGCAATTACTAAAGGAGGTAAATGCTATAGCGCTAGATCGTAAGTAACTAAAGTAAAATACCCTACTTGTTAGTATTATTAATGCTATAAATAACTAAGTAGGACTTCTTAATAGGGGTGGTAGTCTTACTTTTAATCTTATTAACTATATGGGATTTAAAAAGGTAGCTATATTACTTAGTTAGGTTATAGATCTTGAATTTAAATACTTTATAATTAAGGAGGGTATTAATCTCTTTTTTATTAAAACTTCTAAAAGGGGGGATTATTAGTAATAAGCTTACTAGACTTATATAAGGCTAGGGAAAGTTCCCAATTAGCCTTATCCTTTATTAAGATAAATATTATTAAGTAATTAACTTCTAGTTTAAATATATTAAATAGGTTAGTAATAGGGTTCTTCTAGGGTTATTCTCTATAATAGGGTAGAGGGGGGGTTAGGGTTAGCTTAGTAGCTTTAGGGGTAATAGGGGCTTATAGGTTATTATTATTAGGGCCTCTAGACCCCTTAAGATCGCTATAGAAGGGTCTTATAGTAGTAGAGGGGAAATCCTAGGAGGTATAGGGTAGCTAAATAGTAACTATTTTAATTAAAATAGTAATTAGATAGTAAGGGCTTTGCTATTTATCTTTTTCTTAACATACCCTAACCTATAATTATAATAAGAGGTAGATAATATTATTAGTACTAGGGCTATTATAAGTAGCGAGGGTATTTATAACTTTATATTTAGAGTATTCTCTCTATAGATCCTCTATTATAGCGTCAATTACCTTAGCCCTAGTAGTAATATTAGGGGAGGGGGTAGGGTTATTACTAATCTATAGGTATATACTAAAAACGAGTAGGGTAGGTATAAGGCTATTAGGGCTAGTATTATTATTAATAGATTTAATTACTATTTAGAGGGTAAGAGGGGGCTTAATATAGGGGACTTCCTACTAAGTAATAGTATAGGCATAGTATAGGGCGGTATAATACCTCTCTATTTTACTAATTTAATAATAGGCTTTAATAGGGATAACTTTAATTATAACTATTATTAATTTAGTATTATTTTTAAAAGCTTCTACTATGACGTTTAATCTAGTATACTATCACGAGCCAGGATAACGTCGCAGGGAAAAGGGCTCAACGGGCTAAGTTAGGGAAGTCCGTAGGAGTTAGGAGTTATAGGGAGGTATTAGGTAACCCCTAGATAAGTCCCCTAGCCCTTACCTAATAGTTAGAGGGCTAGAGAAGAATATTTAACCTTAGCTATACCTAACTATACTAACTCTATTACTCTATATTATACTATTTATAATACGTTCTTCTCTCGATCCTATATTAATAGGGGTATAGACTATTAGAGTAGTATAATATATAATAATATAATACCTACCCGTAGGTCTACTAGGGAGATAAATATAGTATTACTATTAGGATCCCCTGCTAGCTAGGAGCGACTAAATAGCTAAATATAGGATAAGACGCCTACTAAGTAGAATAGCGATAAGGGTACTAGTAGAGGACTAGGTAGTTAATTAATAGAAGCTAAATTAGATTAGCTTATTAAAGAGGAAGAGAAGAAAGGGTAGCTAAAGTATAAATAGGAATATCTTAAGGCCTTAAGGGCTAGCTAACTATTAACCCTAGCGAGTAACCCTATTACTTATTAGGTAGTTATTAATAGTAAATCGAAGAAGTACTAATTAGAGCTCTAGGGGAAGTATCTTTTAATACTTAAGTATAAAGGGGGCACCTAGACTAACTTTAATTAATTTATATTTAGCCTCGACGCGCGATTTAAGATAAATGAGATTATATTAGACCTTAAAAAAGTGCTATTTACTACTAGGTACCTAGAGGGGCTAGTAGCAAAGCAATAGACCTTATACCTCTCTATTAATTATAGTAATAAGGTAAAAGATATTACTTAGGTAGTAATAAAGGACTAGTTAGCTAATAGTATAGCTATTATAGGGTCTAGGACCCTTAGTATATAAACCTAGCTTAAATAGGCCTACTAGTAACTAGAATAGTTATACTAGAGCTTTATTAACTATTATAAGGGGATTAAGGTAGAGAGCCCTTATTAATAACTAGAGGAGATCCGGGTAGCTAATATAGTAGCTAGGCTAGACCCTAAGCTCTAATACTACGTTATAGCAAATAGGTTACTAAAATCGCAGCTTAACCTTAATACTAAAGCTAGAAATACTAAACTTATAGTTAATATATAGATTTATAAGGCACTAGTAAGGGACCCGGGGGCTAATAATAAGGGGCGATAACTAGAGAGCTAACCTACTAACCTAGAGGGACTAACTAAGGCCTTAAAGGAGTAAACTTACTTAGGCTATAGTAACGCTAATACTTACTAGGAGGATACTAAGGACTAGGATACTAGGAAGGAAATTATCTATTATAGTTATAAGAAAAGGGGCTATATTATACTAAGGTGCCCGTACTACTAGAAGTATAGCTACCCCTACTATAAAGGAAAACCCTACCCTAGTCAATAACTAGAGGAGGACTAGATAATAACGTATATAGTCTAATAGGGTAGTAACTAGCTATATTATATCGAAGCGATAATATAGGTCTGAGTTATAAGTAGCTAGAAGACTAGTGCTACGCTTATTAATTACGGGGCTAATAAGAATATTATAAACTAGAAGATTATAACTAATACCTAACTAGAGGCTAATAAGTCGGAACCTATTAGGGGAATATAGGTATCTAAGGGACCTAACTATAGTATATAGAAGTTAGTAACCTAGATAACTAATAGTATAGGCGTCTAGCGAATAGCCTTATATAACTTTAGGATTAGTTATAGTAATAGTTATAACGCTATCCTAGGTATCCCTTAGTATATAATAGAGTACCTTAATCTTAATTAGAGGGAGTTAAGCTAGACCTTTCCCTTATATAAGAAGAGCGTCTATCTTATTATAATTATAAAGGAACTTAGGCGTATTAAGAATAAAGTAAAAGTAATACTTATAGGGGTACTATAAGTTAACTATATATTAACTACTAGCTACTAGGAGAATACCTAAGACCCTAAGGATACTAAGGGGATTAAAATAAATATCCTACTAGAGTACTAGGACTTTAAGAAGGTATTTAATATTAACCTAGTAGGAGCTATACTAGAGTTCGGGACTATTAGGAGCTACTTTATTAACTTAGAGCCTAGAACTAAGCCTCTATTTAAGCCTATCTACTTATTAGCTAAGAAGGAGTTAGAAGAGTTAAGGGATTATATCTATAAGGCCTTATAAAAGGGATAGGTTTACCTATTAGTAAGCCTAGTAAGGGCGCTAATTCTCTTTATCCTAAAGAAGGGAGGTAAGTTAAGGTTATATATAGACTACTAAGAGCTTAACTAGGTAACTACTAAGAACTACACCCCCCTCCCTCTAATTAATAAGATCCTTAACTAGCTCTTAGGAGCTAAGTACTTTATTAAGCTTAACCTTAAGGATATATACTACTAAGTAAGGATCTAGGAGGGAGATAAGTAGAAGATAGTATTCTATATATAATATAGCTACTATAAATATTATATTATACTATTTAGGCTTATTAATATACCTACTACCTTTTAGACGTTTATTAACGAGTTACTTATAGGCCTAGTTAATATTATTTATATTATATATTTAGATAATATCTTAATTTTTACTAATAATATAGACTCCTATATAGAGGCTATAAGATAGGTACTTACCCGGTTAGAAGCTAATAGCCTCTATGCGAACCCTAATAAGTATAAATTTCATAAGGAAGAGATTAAATTCCTTAGGTTTATAGTCTTAGTAAACGGAGTTACTATAGAATATAAGAGGGTCTAGGTAATAGCTAAGTAGCTAGTACCTACTATAATATAAGAAATTTAGTAATTTCTAGGATTTATAGGGTTCTATAGGAGATTTATTAAGAACTACTCTAAGATTTATAGCCTACTTACTAACTAACTTACTAATATAGCTAAGGGATAGCTAGTAATAACTAGGGAGGCCCTAGTTACCTTCTACTAGCTCCGCGCTTTATTTATAGAGGTGCCTATACTACGCTATTTTAATCCTATATTTTAAATTTAAGTTAAAACCGATATATTAGACTTTATAATAGGGGTAATACTAAGCTAGTTAGAGGGGGATATATAGAGACTAGTAGTATTTATATCTTAGAAGCTTAAGAGCGTATAATTATAATATAGCACGCTAGAGATAGAGCTACTAGCTATTAGGGAGGTAGTAGTAAGGTAGTAGTATTACTTACTTTACTCCTAGTATTATATCTAATTTATTACTAACTACCTAGGTTACTAATACCTCGCTAATAAGAAGATACTAAGTAGCCGCTAGGCTTAGCTATTATAGGACTTATTAATATTTAACTTTGAAATTAAATACTAGCTAGGTTGCTATAACCTAGCTAATAGTCTATCGCAGAGACCTAATTATACCCTAGAGGAGAGGGAAATTATTAAAGCTAGGGACTCGCTCCTATAAGACTTCTTATAATATTTTAATAATACTACTATTTAAAAGGTAGGTACTAGGTAGCAACGAGGTGCCTAACTACTAAATACCTTATTAGAGTAACTTATACCCTCGCTCTAGGAATAAGTTAAGAAGGCCTAATAGAAGGACCCCTTTTATATTAATAAGGAGTAAGAATACGAGGCATAAGGTAGTTACTAGATAATACTAATACCCTAAGATACTAGGGAGGGCTATATATCCTAAATAACTACCTACTTTAAAATAAAGTCCTTAGAGCCTTTTATAATAAACTATCCGGGGGTTATTAGGGGGTTACTAAGACGCTAAAGAGGATTAGAAAATCCTTCTTCTAGAATATATAGAGGGGCGATATAAAAGAATATATTAAGATATATATAACATACTAATATATAAAGCTAAGATACTACCCCCTATATAGTAAACTAGCACCCCTACTAGTACTTACTAGGCCTTTTAAGTAAATATTAATCGACTTTATTACTAAATTACTATTATCGCTTATAACTAAAAATAAGCCTTATAATACTATCCTCATCGTTATTAATTAATTTATGAAATACTCCCTATATATCCCTACTAGGGAGTTACTTACTACTAATAAGTTAGCTACGCTACTAACTAAATATATCTTCCTTATATTTAGGCTCCTAGAAGCTATTATATCTAATCGGGGATTACTATTTACTAGTAACTTCTAGTCCGAAGTATACTACCTACTAGTTATTAAGAGGAAGATTAGTACTACTTTCTACCCCTAAACTAATAGCTAAATAGAATGCTAGAACTAGAGTATTAAGCACTTTTTAAGGACTTTCTATAATATTAACTAGGACGACTAGGTAACGTAGCTTAACCTAGCCTAATTTATTTATAATAACTCCTACTATAAAGCTACTAAGGCGTTACTTACTAAACTACTAATAGGATATTCCCCTCGTAGACCTAATAATATTAAACCCTAGTTAAAAGTTTTAATCCTAGTAATATATAAGAGAATCTATAGCTTACTTACCTAGAGGTTAGCTGTTACTAACTTACTTTAGAAGTATAATAATATATATAGTAAGTTCTATAATTAGAGGAGGACCCCTATTATTTTCGCTATAGGAGACCTCGTCCTACTTTTAATAAAAAATATTAGGTAGAGGTAGCCCTCCTATAAACTTTCTAATAAATATTTAGGCCTATTTAGGATTTAACGGGTAATTAATAGGGGACGGGCGTATAAGCTATAGGTAGATAAAAATTACTAAATCTATAATATATTTATATCTATATAACTAGAACCCTTTTTTAGCTTAGCCGTTTTACTATGAGATATCCTAATTAATAACAACGATAACGTCTATATAGTAGACTATATTATTACTTATAGGGGACCTAGATAAAACTATTAGTACCTTATTAAATAGAAGGGCTATAGCGAACTAGATAATTCATAGGAGCTATAATATAATATATTAATAGACTTATAAAGCGATTACAAAGCCTAATTATAAGTAAAAGCGTTATAATTACTATATAATTTAATAGATAATATAATAGGAGACTAGTAGTTAGGTAGAAATAGGGCACGCTAGCTAGGTATTTTAATTTACTAGCTTAAAAGCCCCTAATAAAGCGGAAAGAGATTAGAAAAATACCTAAAGGTAATTACTTACTACCTAGAGGTTACTAGTAGCCTACTAGGGGCGCTCCTAAAAGTTTTAAATCTACTAGGCGCTAGCGCCCTTAGTATTATTATTATTCCTTATTATCTCCCCTTAAAATAAATAGAGCGGTTAAAACCTCGTAATACTATTTTAAGTTAGAAATACTAACTAGGGGAGTACTAGTAAGGTACTAGTAGAGATTAGGTCGACTTATTACCTTATTATAAGCCTTATTCGCTTCCTTAGTATACTTAGCTTATTTATCCTATATATCTAGCTACTTACTAGCTAATTACTCTATCTCTAGGTAGTAGTAATAGAGCTCCTCGTTCTATTTATATAATAACTTAGTTTACTTCTTAGCCTTTTTAATAAGGTGCTACTAGTACCTAGCTATATCCTCTAAGGTAACTACTTAGTAGTTCTCTATCTCTATAGAGATCTTAGCCTCCTTAGCCTTATACTTCTTAAGTATTATAATAGCCTTATTCTTCTTAACTTAGAGGGCTTTCTTAACTACGAGCTAGGTAGCGAGGATCTCCTCTTAAATATAATTAGATACTAGTAGTAAAGTACTAGGGAGGTACTAGGGACCTACCTAGTTCTTAGTATATTATACCTAAAGGTTAGGCTAGGAACTAGCCTTATTTATAAGGCGTTTAATCTTATTAGTAATACCTAATATATAATAAGTAGCTTATAGCGAGTTAGTAGATAAGAAATAGAAAGTATTAAATATAATAATTAGTAATATAAGCCTTACTATTACTTATTTTAATATAACGCTTATATTTAGTAGAGGTATCTAAGAAACGAATAAATTAGTAATAAATTTAAAACTTAAAACTAGTAAAGTACTAAATAAGTATTAGATAAGTACTAGATAAGAACTAGGAGCTTATTATTACTCTCAAAATAGAGAATTAAGCTTATAAGGAGTTTAATATAGGGGAGATCCTCTTTAGGGGGCTCCTACTTCGCTATAGCTAGGAGGTACTAGTAGTAGGGGTACCTCTAGAGTATACCTATAGTAGGGAGGGGAGCTTTATTAATAGTATTAATAGTATTAGTAGTAGAGGATAATATAATAATAAATTTATTATATAGTAATTAAAATAAAGTTATTAGTAGGGGAGTAGGAGGCTAATAGTAACTTATTAGTAGTAATAATAGTTATAAATCTAAAGAAGTAAAAAGGAGAGATTTTAGTAGGGCGGAATTTTAAATAATATTTATATATTTTTAACTTAATATTAAAACTAGGTTTTTATATAGCCTAAAGGAGAATAATCTCTAGATAATTATATTATTTAACTTTATTTAACTTTATTATAAATAGGGAGGTACTAAGTAGTTACTAGATAATAACTAGTAGCCCCCTATATTATAATAAAAGCCTTCTTTATCCCTAGAGGGAGACTACTATTATTAGACCTATAAAGGGGCTAAAAATATAATAATAAGTAGAAAATATAATAATTTAGAGAGTAAATCTAAAGTAATAAAAATAAGCCTAAGTAATAATACGTTTTAATATAACCCTATAAAGGAAAGAGTAACCCTCGTGAGGGGGTTTAGCTATAACTATCCGGATAACTACTAGGTAGTCCTAGACCTATTAAATAAAGCTATAAGAGTAGTTAGAATAGGGGGACTAGCCTTATTACTAGCTTATTACTCCTCTAAGCTATAAAGTCCCTTATTACCTAGGTATAAGAGCTATAAGAGTAGCTAGGGTAGAGGATAGGTGCCCTACTACTAGTTAATAACTCCTCTAAGCTACCTAGCTATCTAAGGAAGAGTTATATAGCTAGAACGAGGGATACTAAATTCTAGTCCTATAGAAACTAGGAGGTTATAAAGTCCTATAGGGAGGTACTAGGTACCCTCTAGATAACTATAGAGTAAACTAGTCTAAGGGTAGACTAGTTTAGAGGGGGGGGATTATATTATAAGCTAGGATAATATTATAGGGAAAAGGGCTTAATAGGCTAAGTTAGGGAAGTCTATAGGAGTTAGGAGTTATAGGGAGGTACTAGGTAACCCCTAGATAAGTCCCCTAGCCCTTATCTAATAATTAGAGGGCTAGAGAAGAATATTTAACCTTAGCTATACCTAACTATACTAACTCTATTACTCTATACTATACTGTTTGTGATATATACCTTCCGTTAGGAAGGTTAATCTTTACCTTTTAGGAAGCTAGGCCTGCCTAAGAAAAGAAAAACTCTTATTATTATTAAACCTCTATATATTAAAAGCTTAAATATAATTAGTCTTTAAAAGAATTAAGCTAAATTATCCCAAGTCTAGATATATATAGGTCTATATAGCTTAGTTTAGTCTATATTACTCTTATTAGCCCTTATTAGCCCTTATTAGCTCTTCTTAGCTCTTCTTAGCTCTTCTTAGCTCTTCTTAGCTCTTCTTAGCTCTTCTTAGCTCTTCTTAGCTCTTCTTAGCTCTTCTTAGCTCTTTATTAGTAGCCCCTATATATATAATAAGGCTCTAGCTAGTAGCTAATAGGAACGGGTACTTACTAGTATATTTATACCTTTATTAAGGTTAAATAGAGTTAGCTATAACTAGAGTTAGTAGATAAAACTTTAAAATATAGTATAAGATAGTTATTAAGGACTGCTTTTAGTAAGGTAGCTATTAAGGATTACTTTTAATCTTTTAAAGATCTCCTTATTTATCTTCTTTATAAGATACCTATAGATTTTAAATAATATATAAGCTATAAAAATAAATAGTTACTCCTTAGTATAGCTTATAGTATACTTACCTTCTACCCTTTATTATCTCCCTTAGTATATATAGCTCTAATAAGAGCAGGAGGTATATAAAAAGCTACGCGTTAAGAAGAGAGTATTATATAAGGAGATTACTATATTATCTACTTATCGAGTAATTATCTCTACTATATATCCTAATAAGAAAGCCTATTTCTTGAAGTATATAATAAGTACTTACTAGTATATTTACGCCCTTATTAAGGTTAAATAGAGTTAGCTATAACTAGATTTAATAGATAAAACCTTAGAATATAGCACAAGGCCCTTATTATTAAGGACTACTTTTAAGCTTTCTAGAACCTGCTTACTTATCTTCTTTATAAAGTACTTATAGATTTTAAGTAATATATAAGCTAGCCCTTATTCTTAAGTTAGAGCTTAAAGTTATCTCTAGAGATATATAGCTTAAGTAGATATAGCTTACTAATACTACTTCTTTATAAGATACCTATAGATTGTAAGGAATATATAAGCTATATAAATAAAAAGCTACTTATTAGTATAGCTTATAATATACTTACTTACCTATCTCTTATTATCTCTATTAATATATATACCTCTAATAAGAGTAAGAGCTAGTAGCTAGTAGTATTAGGTACTTATTAGTATATTTATACCCTTATTAAGGTTAGATAGAGTTAGCTATAACTAACCTTAGTAGATAAAACTTTAGAATATAGTATAAGGTAGTTATTAAGGACTACCTTTAATCTTGAAAAGATCTCTTTATTTATCTTCTTTATAAGATATATATAGATTTTAAGAAGTATATAAGCTATGGAAATAAATAGCTACTCCTTAGTATAGCTTATAATATACTTACCTCCTATTTCTTATTATCTCTATTAGTAAATATACCTCTAATAAGAGCGGGAGGTATATAAAAGACTATATATTAAGAGGAGATTACTATATAAGGAGACTATTATACCATTTGCTTATATTAAATACTAGATATTATAATTAATATCCTATTAGAAGAGCTAATAGCTAGCGCTCCCTAGTATAGAGAATAGAATATATAGTATTACTAATTATATTTATTCTATCTATAGCGCAACCTTGCTAATAGAAGTATTCTCCTTAGAGCTAGCTATAGCTAGCGCTCCCTAGTTTAGAATAATATAATTAGGTAGTCCCTAATAGATATAAATCTAATAGAGGCAGAGGGCTTCCTAGGTAGTCTTTATAGAGAGATTAGGGAGAAAGTAAGTAGTATTAAAGCTAGTAGCTATATTAATAATATATGGGGTTACTTTACCTTTAAGGTAGATAATATTATAAATAATCTTATAGTTAAATAAATAATTATCCTAGAGGGAGAATTTAAACCTCTAAGGGGCTCCTATATTTAATTAGGAGTATTAATAGATCTTAGTTAGCTACTTAACTACTACTATTTAAATAGGGTAACTAGCGCGCTAGAGGAGAGTAGCTAGTTTAGTAATAGAGGGGTAACTAAATTATTAATAGAGGTACTATAGCTTAATATCTATTAACTAGCTAGTTTAGGTAAATATCTCCTCTTTATTAAGAAGGAGCTAGGGATAGCCCTATCTATATATAACTAGGGTTATAATATTACCCTAAAATAAGTAATTATCGAGGTTATTAAAATAAATACCTATCTAGTCTATATTACTTAAGTAGAAGAAGAAAGAGGTATTAGCGAGTATTTTATAGAGAATTATACTACTAAATATAGTTTTAACTATAATAATACTAAATAAATCCTTATAGGGGCTATCTCTAAAGCATACTCTTACTTAGCTAGTATTTACCTTATTAATCGCTATTAATAAGCAGAACTATTATAAGGTAATAACTTACTATTACCTAGTAGTAGAGACTCTAGTAATACCTAGGTCTAGTATAATACCCTAGAAAGCTTCCTTAGAGTACTTATTATTAAGTATTAAGCTCGGAATTACGCTGCAACCCCTTTGCAAAAAGACTATAATAAATTCACCTAGTTCGCAGGTATAATTTAGGAAACACTATATAGGTATTTTAACCTATACCCTCTACTAGTTAAAGAAAATAATATAGGAACCCTATATATTCCTACTACTCGCAAGTAAACCCTCTAAATATTACTATATAAAGTCGGACGCGCGCTATACCGGGGCTAATTATATTAGAGCTAAATAAGCTACTAAGGCTCTCGTAGTAACGCCCTTACTAAACCTTCTAGTAAGGTAAAAGCTATTATATAAGATAACTCCTTAACCTAAAAGGTTAACCTTCTAGTAAGGTACTAAAGGTGCTATAAAAGCTACTATATAAGATAACTCCTTAACCTAAAAGGTCGACCTTCTAGTAAGGTGCTATAAATATTACTATATAAGAGGTAACTCCTTAACTAAAGAGGTCTTTCCTAAGAGGTTCTTATAGCTATAAGTATAAGAAGCTCTACTACTATAAGTAAGGCTTTATACCTCTCCCTCTTCCTTATCCTTATCCCTTAACTATATTAATACTAAACCTTATATATAAAAACGCTAAGCTTGCGCGAGGTATACCCTTTAATACTAATAATATATAAGAGCTTATTAGAGAGTTTAGTATTAATATAATTAATAAAACCCGCTCCTTCTTTAATTACTCTATTATATATAGAGAGTATATTATTAGTATAGCCCTTAAGAGGGCTCTTATTAATACCCCTAGAGGGGATACTCGCTATTATATTATATCTAAGTAAGTAGACTTAGTAGTAGAAGCTAGGTAAGTTATTATATACCCTATAGAGTAGCCCTTCTTTAAGCGGGTCCTTTGCACTATTAAGGTAGAGGTAGCCTAGGCCCCTTAGGGCTTAAATATTAGTAAGTATAGCTTATACTAACTACTTTAATATAGAGAGAGCGTTACTAACAATAGTATAGTAAAGATAGTAATAACCTCTAGCGGATAAAGCGGTAATAGAGGCAGTATCTAATAGTAGCGCGGGTAGTATATAAGAGGAAAAGTTAATAGTTTCGTAGTTTAAATAATTAAAAACTATATTATTATTAATATAAAGTTAAAGATCGTGAGGCTATAGGCACGTATAGGTATAGCTATAGTTAGGAGAGGATCACGTGACTAAAGGCTATGTATTATTAGGAGGCGCGGAGTTAGAAGGTCTGTTATACTTAAGCAGGTAAAATCACTATGCAGTAGCTAGAGGCCTATTATTAAGTATAAATAATTAGGTTAGGGTAGAAGCTCGAGGTAGGATAAGCTAGGTAGGAGTTAGAGTAAGCCTAGGGTTAGTAGCTAGGTTAATATCTATAATTATATAAAGAGTAGCCTAATTTAATAGTAAATTAACTAAATTATTACTATTCATTATAAATAGAGTATTAGTAATAAATATAATAAACTTATAAGGGGAGGAGGGCTAAGATTAATCCTACTAGTAACCCTAAAGGTATTACTTAACCTCGCTATTAGTATTAATATTATTTACTAGGGCTCCCTAGTCCTTATTATTACTTTTAAAGTTAATAAAGAAGGTATTAAACTCGTCTTTAGTAATATTCTAAGAGTACTTAGACTTATACTTATTAAACTCTTTAGTATATTTATTATTACTATATTTCTAGGATTAGTACGTAGGTTTATAGTAAATCTAATATCTTCTTAGGTTATAGCGATTAGTATATACTCAATAGTATAGAGGGGGTCCTTATTAATATAGCTAGATTTATTAAAGTCTATTATTATTATTCCTATTATAATTTGAATAGAAGTTATAATAAGTATTACCTTAGAATTATTAGTTAATATATATTATACTATACTCCTCTAGGTCCTCTAAAGCTATAAATTATATATTAAGGCTTTAATTTATTTAAGAAGGAATACTAATTATCGAATAAAGGGGGCCTCTAGCTACTGCATAGTGATTTTACCTGCTTAAGTGTAATAGACCTTCTAACTCCGCGCCTCCTAATAATATATAGCCTTTAGTTACGTAATTATAATTACTAACTACCTTTCCTAACTATAGCCGTACTTATACGTGCCTATTAATAGCCTTACGATCTTTAACTTTATATTAATAATAACGTAGTTTTTAATTATTTGAACTACGAAACTATTAACTTTTCCTCTCGCGTACTACCTGCGCTGCTAATACCGCTTCTATTACCGCTTCGTCCGCTAGTTGTTACTATCTTTATCCTCTTATTCGATTAGGTTAGCTAACGCCTTTATAGCTATACTATTTTTAGTAACGCTCTCTCTATTTAGCATAAGCTATACTTACTATCGTTTAAGCCCTAAGGGGCCTAGGCTACCTCTACTTTAATAATATAGAGGACCTACTTAAAAAAGGGCTACTCTATAGGGTATATAACGACCTACTTAGCTTCTACTACTAAGTCTACTTACTTAGCTATAATATAATAGCGAGTATCCCCTCTAGGGGTATTAATAAGAGCCCTCTTAAGGGCTATATTAATAATATGCTTTCTATATATAATAGAGTAGTTAAAAAAGGAGCGGGTTTTATTAATTATATTAATATTAAACTCTCTAGCGAGCTCTTATATATTATTAGTATTAATAGGCGTACCTCGCATAAGCTTAGCGTTTTTATATATAGGGTTTAGTATTAATATAATTAAGGGATAAGGATAAAGAAGAGGGAGAGGTATAAAGCCTTACTTAAAGAGCTTCTTATACTTCTAGCTATAAGAACCTCTTAGGAAAGACCTCTTTAGTTAAGGAGTTACTTCTTATATAGTAGTATTTATAATACCTTACTAGAAGGTCGACCTTTTAGGTTAAGGAGTTAT
>JAVHLU010000748.1:0-47371 GCA_036785755.1 Colletotrichum ledebouriae | reverse complement strand
TTAAGTATTAGATTAGTATAGTACTAGTCCGAGGTATACCTTAGTAAGGTTTAATATAAGTTAAGGGTAGCTATAGCTAGGTTCCTATTATCTAACTTAATATAGCTATTAATAGTATTAATAAAATAATATATATTTTAGTATATAATCCTTAAACTACTATTAATATATATATCTTTAACTTCGTTATTATATAGAGGCGGATTAAATAACTTTATTATATTAGTCTTAAATCGAGGAGTACTACGCCTAAGTTTTATAACTAATATTCTAGCTATTATCTATACTACCTCTTCTTTATCTATAGAGAGGAGGAATATAAGAAAGTTATAGCTAACTAAAAACCTATTAGAGTTAAATAATAATTTAATAGTATCTCTTAGCCTAGCTAGTAGTTAAGGGCGTTAATTACCTTAGCTATTATTATTACTATAGCTAGAGCTACCTCCTCTACTATTTTAACCCTTAGGGTTGCTATTATTACCTCTATTACTAGGATCTCTAGGTAATATAAATAGTAGTAATAATAGAGGAGCGTCCTCTATATATTTAATATCCTAATTATATCTTTTACCTTTATTAAGGTTTAATAGACTAGCTTCTAGTTCTTAGGCGCCTATCTTATTATATTACTTACCTTAGCTATAAGTACTAGAGTAACTCTATAAGTTACTTAGCTTAGGTATAGGAGAGCTACTTCTTTCTTTTCCTTAAGTTAGGAATAAAGTACTTAATATATCTTTATTTTCTTTAAATAATATATAAAAGGTATTTAAACTTAGCTCAAGTATTAATATAGTAGTTATATCCTTTAATATAGGTTTAAGAAGTAGAAGTTATAAACTATTTATAAAACTTCGTTTAAACTTATAATATTCCTCTAGAGTTAATAGGAGTACTAAGAAAGCTTTAAAAATTATTATTATATTAAGTTTAGATATAGGTTTTAGGATATTTAGCTTATCTATAGCTTTAGCTCTTAGGGTTTTATAGCCTCCCCTCTTTTTATCCTCTTTAAAAGGGAGTATTAGGTCTAGAGTCTAGCCTAATTTAATCTCTATCTTAATATATTAATTATTATAAGGGAGATTAAGATAATATTACTACTTAATAGTATTAGTAAATAGTTATAAGTTAGTCATTTATACTTATAAGATCTTACCTTAAATATATTAAGTAGTTTTATATACTTCCCTATATAATATTAACTTTTAAATATATCTATAGTAGTTTATTAAATATTATTTAAAGTTCTTATAAGTAATAGCTATAATACTTACCTTTATTACTAACCTAAGAAGGGTATACTTAGTCTAGGTAAGTAGTATATAGAACTTATCTAGGTATTACTTAAGCGCTATTATAAAGTTTATAATAGTTAAATAGTTAATAAGTTCCAGAAGGTTAGACTTAAGACTTTCTTTAATCTTATAATTAGAAAGTAGCTTATAGGGTATTATTATTAGAGGTTTATTATCTCTTTAGGATATTCCTTAGTTAAGGAAATCTTTAAGGTTTAATATCTCTTAGGGATATCTCTTAGTTAAGGGAAATAATAAAAAGTTAATATCTCTTATTAATATTTCCTAGTTAAGGGAAAGGGGGAGTTTAGAGGCTTTTAATAATATATAATACTTATAGGTATTAACTACTAAGATATTACTTTATATAAACTTAATAGGGTTAGCTATCTATATAGTTAAGTACCTTCCTTAATTATAAGGGATATCCTTAGTTATAAGGGGGTATAGCTAATTATTAAGGTCGTGCTACTAATTAATACGGTCTATATAGTAGGTGAAAAATATAGGTAAAAATTCTATAAATTTAGAAGGTTTTTTCCTTAAAGGTAATAAGCCTTTTTATAAGACTTAATGCGTTTAGATACGTTTAATATATTAAACGCGTTAGACGCCCTTAAGCGGGATAACTGCGCTGAGCGCCTTCGGTATTATTATCTCTTAAATAAATAAATAGAGTAATAGATAGAGTAATTAGAACCTTATAATATTACTTTAAGTTAGAAATACTAAGTAGAGGAGTATTAATAAGATATTAATAGAGATTAGGTCGACTTACTACCTTATTATAAACCTTATTTACCTCCTTAGTATACTTAGCTTATATATCTTATACCTCTAGCTACTAGCTAGCTAATTACTCTATTTCTAAGTAATAGTAGTAGAGCTCCTTATACTACTAATATAATAACTTAGTCTACTTCTTAGCCTCCTTAGTAATATACTATTAATACCTAGCTATATCCTCTAAAGTAATTACTTAGTAATTCTCTATCTCTATAGAGATCTTAGCCTCCTTAGCCTTATACTTCTTAGGTATTATAATAGCCTCGTTCTTCTTAACTTAGAGAGCTTTCTTAACTATAAGCTAAGTAATAAGGATCTCCTCCTAAATATAATTAGATACTAATAATAAAGCACTAGGGAGGTACTAGGGACCTACCTTATTCTTAGTATACTATACCTAAAGTTTAGGCTTAGAACTAGCCTTATTTATAAGGCGTTTAATTTTATTAATAGCGCTTATTATATAATAAGTAGCTTATAATAAGTTAGTAAATAAGAAATAGGGAAATACTAAGTAAAACCTATAGTAATATAGGCTTTATTATTACCTATTTTAATATAATGCTTATATTTAGTAGAGATATCTAAAAAGTAAATAAATTAGTAATAAATTTAAAACCTAAAGCTAGTAAAGTATTAAATAAGTACTAGATAAGTACTAGATAAGAACTAGGAGCTTACTATTATTTTTAAAATAGAGAATTAAGCTTATAAAGAGCTTAATATTAGGGAGATCCTTCTTAGGGGGCGCCTACTTCGCTATTACTAGGAGGTACTAGTAGTAGGGATACCCCTAGAGTATACTTATAGTAAAGAGGGGAGCTTTATAAATAGCATTAGTAATAGTAGAAGCAGAGGATAATATAATAATAAATTCGTTATATAATAATTAAGATAAAGTTATTAATAGGGGAGTAAGAGGCTAATAATAAGTTAATAGTAGTAGTAGTAATATTATAAATCTAAAGAAGTAAGAAGGAGAGATTTTAATAGAGTAAAACTTTAAATAATATTTATATATTTTTAACGTAATATTAAAACTAGCTTTTTATATAGCTAAAAGGAGAATAATCTCTAGATTATTATATTATTTAACTTTATTTAACTTTACTATATATAGGGATGTATTAGGTAGCTACTAAATAATAACTAATAGCCCCTTATATTATAATAAAAGCCTTCTTTATCCCTAGAGGGAGAATACCCTTATTAGACCTATAAAGGGGTTAAAAATATAATAACGAGTAGAAAATATAATAATATAGAGAGTAAATTTAAAGTAATAAAAACGACCCTAAATAATAATATATTTTAATATAACCCTATAAAAGAAGGAGTAACCCTTATAAGAGAACTTAGCTATAACTATCTAAATAACTACTAAGTAATCCTAGACCTATTAAATAAAGCTATAAGAGTAGTTAGAGTAAGGGATTAGCTTTATTACTAGCTTATTACTCCTCTAAGCTATAAAGTCCCTTAATACCTAGGTATAAGAGCTATAAGAGTAGCTAGAGTAGAGGCTAGGTATCTTATTACTAGCTAACTACTTCTCTAAGCTATCTAGCTATCTAAAGAAGAGTTATATAACTAAAATAAGGGATATTAAATTCTAAATTTATAAAAACTAAAAGTAATAAAGTCTTATAGAGAGGTATTAAATACTCTCTAGATAACTACTAAGTAAACTAATCTAAGATTAGATTAGTTTAGAGGGGGGGGATTATATTATAAGCTAGGATAATATTATAAGGAAAAGGGCTTAGTAAGCTAAGTAAGGAAGTCTATAGGAGTTAGGAGATATAGGGAGGTACTAGGTAACTACTAGATAAGCCCCCTAGCCCTTACTTAGTAAGGCTAGAGGGCTAGAGAAGAATATTTAACCTTAGCTATACCTAACTATATTAACTCTATTACTCTGCACTGCACTAGTTTGTAATAGCTTGTTTTAATATTAGCTTAACGATATCGACCCTATAGCTCGACTGGGAACGCTATGCTTAACCTGAAGACACGCGTTTATTTCTAAAAAGAAGAAATCTTCCGACTCGTTATCTATGAGAAATTTCACAGCGCCGGCTGCGTGACACTTATGGCTTTTGTAGGAGATAGTGCGCAACTAAGCGGCCGGTTCCGCACTCGGAGTTTTCGGCTAAATGAGGACATTCTTCTGTCACATTGAGCAACTAAGCATCCGCAGTAGACTTTTACCGAAGGGTTCAAGCGTTTCGCTTAAGAACTACCTTTTCTATTAGTCGTTGAATATCGCACAAGAAGACCATAGAGTCCTTGAAAAGGGTCGTGCTCTTCCTTCGGAATAAGAAAAGCTATCTCGAACGTCTTCTTTGTACCAACATACTTAAGTACCCCTACCACCATAGCCGGACGATGCCTTGAGCATGACCTTGAGAAGTAAGTGTTTGAAAACTAATCATACCATCAGGTTGGAGAGTGCTTCCAGAGCCGGGAAAAGTACGGGTAGACCGGAGACCCTCGATGCCTCAACCGCATAGTCGAGGTTGCCCATCAGTCCAGAATCCTTGATAACGCGCACCCCTGCAGTAATAGCAAGTTCACGAGCTGCGTGCTCCAATCCCACAGCCTCGATGAACTTCGCATCCGGGCTAGTGAAAACGACGGCATGGTCCTCAGGATCCGGGAAAATTCGGCATTTCGCCGGGGAAACCATAGCCCATGAAAACCGCATCCGCCTTTAAGCTAGACAGATCTTGAAGATGGTGCCGCTATACGTGTTCAGCCACTAATATCAGGCTGTCACTTAGAGAGAATGCACACATGTTCAACTTCTTGCAAGTCCTGATGCACTGACCGGCAGTCTCGCCTCGGCTGGCGATGAGTATGTGATGGCCTGCATTTCGGACTGTAAATATATAAATGGAGATGGTCAGGTTAACAGGCAGGGAGAGACTAGAGCTTAACCATTATCAGACGGGAATGTGCAAAGTCGTAATAATTCAATAGTCTTTTGCTTTAAAATGCAATACACGACATTCCCAGACGCTTATCAAGATAGGCATGTTGTGACAATGCCCATTATTGGTCCTATCTCCGGCGAAACGCAAGTGATGAGGTTCTATCTGACTTGCACCTCGCTTATTGCCGAGGGTGATAAGAGGCAGTAAGAACAATCTGCGCGTATTGGTGAACCTTATCCGCGATACTCCAAGCTACTGCAAAGATTATTAAGTAGGGACCTTCTCTACATCTCTTAAAATAATTCTTGGAACGCATGAGGGTTGACAAGCGCAAGGCTTAGTCGGCTTTGTACGGTAGGTAGTGCATTCAATAACAATCTCAGTCAATGTCATCTGCCAATCCCACAAGTCAGCTTGCTCCTAAGTTTATTCTTTAACAGTACATGACAGACTCAGTAACTCACGGAATCATAACAGCCCTTACGGGTCATTAGCAACCTTGGTCTCAACTGTGAGATGGTCAGGAGTATTAGCGCATAAGTGTGATATATGCTGGCCATTAAGCATTCTAGCTCTATCAGCATCAGACTTCATGGCAACAATAGCAAGGCGATGGGCGTTCTGCGGTTTAGGCTTTGCTTTAGCTGGCGCGCCCTTAGTAACTCTAGTTCGTTCCGTGATAATAGGCGCAATCTGGGTATATCCATTGGACTAAGGTTATGTTAGTTAATTAGTGTCTTGATAATATTTGGTATACTTACCTCCCGATTTGGCTTCTTACGGGCGAGGATGCAGCCATTCGGCTGCTTGTCTGCTGGAGGGTATCCGAGTCCGCTCTTATCAGCGTAACCGTCTACTAGGCGCTGCCATGTGGCCTGAGCTGCTTCCCGACTAAGAGCACGGAGCTCTGTAGTTGTAGCTGTCTCAACCATGCCCTCAGCATTAGTCTGAGTCTGTGAGAACTCTGTTGACGCGTCAATCATTATAGCTCGGCGCTTCACTAAAGGGGATTGCAGGTGCCTGGGCGATATAGCGAGTTAGGTGAAGTTTGAATAAGAGCTTGAGGAAAGAGAGGGAAAAAGCAAAAGGGGGCGCCAGAAACCCTCTATTCTAAGAGACAATAGTTTAGTAGAGTCTACTATTTAGAGGGGATGAGCTGGACTTGGCGACGCAACTGCAGCAAGCCCTTTTAGCGCAAGAGACCCAATACGTAGGGTCTGCAGCACAAAAAGGGGGGTAAATCATTATTATAAGACAGGCCGGTAGAGATTCAGGTGTCTAACGAGATATTCCCTTAGCTATGCTCTGGTAGTAAGGTAGCTATGCAGAGGGATCTGAGGTGGGGGCTCTGTTAACAAGGTCCGGGGCGGTGAGAAGACCCATGGATGTTGTGGAATCTGATGCACTATTTTTAGGTGCAAGTTGAGACGTGAAAGACCAATGTGAATGGGCGTTTTCGCCTTGAGGGAGCTCACCCCACACCGATGCAGAGTATTGTACATTTTGACGTGTTTTCGGGCGTGCTGGTTTCGCCGGAATTCTTGCCTGATCGCAATGGAAATGTGATATCTACTCATCAGAACTATGTTTTAGCATTGAGGTGAGGAGACAGAGACCCATTCAGAGAAAGCGCACCCCAGGGCATTCCTTCATCAACATAAGCAAATTGTACGATCATGACAAACAGCCAGGCTTCCCAGAAAAACTTCGGCACCGTGCCGGCATGCAATAGAAGCAGCACATACGAGATTTTTCTGCGGAATCTCAAGTTCAGTGTGCCGAGCGAGCATGCAACGTCCGGCGAAGTGCGACTGTGGCTTCTCCAGCTCCTCAAAAACCGCAAAATTGACCTTGCCAATGGACCGAATTCATTTGCCTCTGGGTGGAACGGCGCCGAGCTGCATTCGCTGCACCCAAACCACATTTTCGGCTGCTTCACATCCCATGGAGTTAGTCCGCAAACTGCTCACATGGTGGTTGGTGATATTGCGGAATGTCTCGAAGTAATCTTTGCCCTCCTTAGACAGCCCTGAGCGCATGACTGATAAGGGCGATTCGTCTTAGGACTACCGCATCAGACAATCTGCTTGTTTGGCTGCTGGCCAAGAGTGGTTTCCGAATGACCCGTATGAGCAGCTTGGCGACTACATCGATTGCGAGAATCAGCCTTTGCTCGGGCAGGGCGAGCCATCGAACGCCACCCACCCCAAAACCAAGAGAACCTGGATCATCATCTTGGCTATTACTATTATCCTTCTCATAATTGCGTCAGGCGTAGCTGCATGGTGGTTGATATAAATGGCATGGAAGAAGATGCTTTATCAAGTATCAATGCATTTTTCCTTCGCCTTCTATTCATAATCAGCCGAGATGCAGAAGCAGAGCGCTATCGTAGTAGCTCCCGCCGTAGCCTGGGTCTCGAGGAATGCTTTTGACAGGCTGCGAAGATGTCAAGGACGACTCATTCATCATGTTGGTGGACAACTGGTGGTTTACTTCAGACCAGTGTCGACTTCAAGTCATGTCAGGAGCCAAGATAGTGACACCTCAACGTTCGTCCCCAAGAGCTCCTCGAGTACAAACAACGTCCCACTGAGCCTTCTCTGTATGCAATTGGACGTCATGGGTCGAGACAAGAGCCTTGATCATTAGTGAAGCGCCAACATAGCATCTGTTCTCCATGTCTCTCCGTGGCAGCCAACATGTTAGCCACTTCCTGCTAAGAGAACGAGAAGGTAAAATGCTAATACTAGCGTGAAAGTAGGCCCCTTTCGAGTGTTTTATTACTTTCTAGTGCTGTTGTCGTGATGCCTTTAGCATCGCCCGTTCCTAGCGCGGCATGTGACCTGAAGGCGGCTCCAGAACTACCTTCTTCCGAGGGCTATTCCTCCGACCTTAGTTATAAATAACTACGTTATAGCTACTCTTATTATAATAGAATAAGCTCTTTAGTAACTATAAATATAGCCCTATAGGACGTTTCTTAATAGTTATAAGCCTAGCTCTAACTAGACCCCTAACTACTATTTTAAAACGAGCCTTTGCTATTAAAAGTATTTATTAAAACTTCCTCTCTCCTATTCTTTCCTCCTTATTATATACTATCCTCTACTACTATAAACCCTCTATTTTAAAACGACCTTAAACTATAATATCTTCTACTACTACTATAATAGTATTATACTACCTAACTATATATAGGGATTTCGCTACTTAGTATATAATAATCTAAGCTAAAGCCTAAGCTACTAGAGTCTAGAAGTATATTAACTTAGATAACCCTAAGGGATCTTTATACCTAGGTAAAACCTTATTAGAAACCTTAACCCTCAATATATATATTACTAAGCGAAACTAAGATACTAACGCCTAGTACTTATAAGAGAAGAGCGCTTATAATTAATATATCGCTCTACTTAACTAAGAGGCTCTAGAAGAGGCTACTACTAATACTACCTCTAGGATATAAATAATAAATAAACTATAACCCCTTTAGCCTCTAACTACCCTAGTTATAATTAATAAGAATACTATAGGTATATAAGAATAGTACCTAGAGTACTTTTATTTACTCGCTATATAGGAGTCTAAGCGAACCTACGAGGATTAAGAGTTTAAGCGTATTAACTATCTAGTTATAGAGACTATTACTTATAATATTATTACGCTTATATATATAGAACTTCTTATTAAAAGGGATATAACCCTTTATAGCCTTATTATTAATCTTAAGCGTTATTATACTCTAAGCGAGGCTAATACCCTTATTACTATTTAAAAGGAGTATACTTAGGTCCTTAAGAAGGTAAATAAGAGCGTTAATCCTAATATATAGATTAAGGACTTTAGGGGCGTTTACCTTCGCACTACTTAGCTTAAGCTTCCTAAGGTAAGTAATACCCTCGCTTTAAAAACTTTTCTTTAAGTAATAAGTTATCGCTTTATACCTACTTAAGCTAATATAGAGATTATAGATATACTTAAATAAGAACGAGCAGGGACCCCTATTTCTAATATAAGCTAATATATTAATATATTTAAGGACCTCTTATATAAGGACGTATTCTACTTAAGATTATAAGGATAAAACGCTAGGGTCTTTATAATACTAGCTAGCTATATAGACGAGGCTAACCTATTAAACGTTCTTATAATAAGTAACTTATCTAGTAGTAAATAATACCTATATAGGTTAAGTTATTAATAGCTAAGTGTTAATTATAATCGCTTAGAAGCCGCTCTAACTAGATATTACTAGAAGGGCCCCTATATATTAGTAATAGATATATAAGTAGCTTAGATCTATAACTAGTTAAATAGTAACCTACGCTTTACTAACCTTCGCGCTAAATTCGCTTATAGGGGCTAGTTATACGCTATTCCCTATAAGGGTAAGAACCGCTAAAATAATAAGGGGGGTAATAAGGGTTTATCTAAGAAATCCAACGCAGCCCCGAGCTACCCTACTAATATAGTAATAGTCGCTTTTTATATAGCTCTTATAAATAAGGTCGGGGATAACGTAGTTAACTTAGATAAAGAATACCTAAGTATCTTTATAACCCCCTACTTAGAACCCTATATATTATATAAATCTATAGTCCTAGATAACTATAGAGGGATATACCTAGTAAATAATAAGTCCCTACTTATCCCCTCCTTAATTAGGTATTATAATAGAGAATAAGTTAATTTTAAAATAGCTTTATACCTAATTATCGCTAAGGGTATATAGATTATTAAGAACACTCTTAATAGCTTAAAAAGCGTAAATATAGAGGACCTTACGCTCTATAATATAGGATATATAGAGAACTTTTATATTAATATAATCTCTAAAGCGCTACTTTAGAAGATAGGTATCTAGTATTTAGGGTATAACTATACTCTTCGCTTTAGAATATATAAGAAGAACATAGTAGTTAAGAAACTTATTAGGAAGGTAAACCTCGCCTTCCTTAAATATAAGCCTCGTTCCTTATACCTTATTCCTAGGCAGATCCCCTGAAGTATTAATACTATTATTAATAATATAAACTACGTACTTATAACGTATAAGTAGACCTCTTTTATACTACTACTAGACTAAAGCGATAATATAATACTTTAATACCTCTAAAGTAGCTACCTTAGCCCTAAAGCTCTTAAGTAGCTTATCTACGCCGCTCGGGGGGTAAGGATTAAAGGCCTAACGCGCTTATAGTACTAATACTATATAGTTATATATACTAAATAAGTAATTTTAAGATAAATATTAGAAGATAAAGTAATACGCCCTTACTATAGAATCGCATAGGATCTCTTTAACTACCCCGAAGGCTTTAACTAGAACTAATAGCTCCTTATTATTAAGGATAAGTATACTAGCTAGATCTTCGTATTTCTATACGTTAATAAGACCTATAGTAGCATTATACTCGCTCTATATACCTTTAAGCAATAGGTATTTTAATAGAAGGGACTTTCTATTTATAAGATTAGATAAGACGTTAAGAGGTTAGTAATCTTACTTATAGGCTATATAGGATATAAGGAATAGACCTATATAGAAGGAATAGAGGTTAAAACGACCCCTCTATATATAAAGGAACTAAATAGTAGAGGGGAGTAAGCTAGTTAGGAAGTTATTACTTAAACGATTAAAATACTCGCTATAGCTAGCTTACCTATAGAACTATAAGCTAAGATAGTACTAACTATAATAATGCTTTATAATATAAGCCTACTTAAATACTATAGCTAGCGTTCGCTACTATAGATCGAAAAGGAGTAGTTCTACTAGTACTTTTACTAGTAGTAGCCTAATAACGGAGCGACCCTAACCCGCGACCTTCACCCTTACTAGGGATATATATACGCCTATAGCTACTATATATACCCCCTTAAGAGGGAACGAGAGAGAAGAATTAATAAGAGAGACTTTAAGGTAATACCGCGGGGATATATTAGATACCTAGTAGGATATATACTAAACGCCTATAACCTATATAGGATCTAGATCCCTGCGTTATAATTAGTTATTATTATATAGAATATAACGTTTAATAAATAGACTTTCTATATAAAGAACGAGGTAAAAGAAGCTATTCTAAAAGACGCCGTCTATAGTATAATAAATAAAATCGAGGAACTTATATTATATATCGACTTTAAACTTTAGATCTTAGGCGTTACGGATAAGGATAAAGCTATATTAATACTTATAGCTAAAGAATAGTCGCCTATATTAACCCTTATTCTTATAACTAAGTTTCTAAGCAGAAAAATCCTAAAACTTCTAAAGGGATAGGTAGGCTAAAAGGGGGGGTAGCTATTATCCCCTAATCCTATACTAAAGCTAGATAAAAGCCTAGCTTTAATAAGTAGAGTAGTAGATATAGCGTATATATTAGAAACGAACTACGTAGATAAAGCTATTAGGGAAGTTAATTCTAAAGGGGAATAGATCGAGGACTATATTATAATTAAACCTCTCCCCGCTTTATAAGATATTTCTAAAGCGGGTAAGCGCGATAAAAACGAACCTTTAGATAGTAGGCCCTTAAATCTACTAGTATAGCTATACTAGGGTAATAAGGAGAGGGCTAATATTAAATAGGGGTCCGACTAGGTATATAACTAGGAGGACTATAGCTAAATTCGTTAAAGCTAATAACTATATAATCTACTACCTAGTAACTTATAACTAGGAACGACGGAGAATAAACCCCGCTCTAGTTACTAGTTTTTACTATAGCACTATATAGAGTAGGAGTAGGTATCTAGCTTCTTTAAGACTTTTATATCTAATTAGTAGAAAGCCTTCTTAGAAGCTAGTATAGGGTACTATACGCTCTATAGCTATATTTATACTACTATTTATAGTATAAAGCCCGCTCGCGTAACTATAATAATCTATAAATATCTTATTACTAACGATCTTATTAAGCTACCTCGCTCGTAGAAGGAACTTTTAAACCTCCTATAGGCGCTCTAAACTCGCTTTAAAGAAGTAGCTAAGGTTAAGATAAGTAAATTATAGCAGATAGATATATAGCGCGTTATTAATTAAGAGATAATAATAAAGAGACTAATCCCTCTAAAGTAAGTATTTACCTATAAATTTAATAAGGATAACGTCCTTAATTAATATAAAGTAAGGATCTATATTTAGGGCGATTAGTAAGAGAAGTCGCCCCTTAAATAGACTTATATAGTAACCCTCGCTACTTATATCTTTAGGGTAGTAATAGTAATTACTATATAATTCGACCTCGAAGTTAAATAGTTTAATATTATTAACGCGTTCCTAAATACCTCCTAGGACCTGAATAAAGACCCTATTATTTATAAGCTACTAGATAGCTTTAAGTAGCCTAGAAAGTATATTAAACTACGCTACGCGCTCTATAGGCTAAGGGATACGCTACTACTCTAGTATAAAGAGTTCTCCTTAACCCTTTAGAACCTAGGCTTTAAGCTTATAAGTAAAGACCTATACCTCTTCTAGTTAACTAATAAGAAGGTTCTTATTATCTTTTATATAGATAACTTCCTTATCCTATTTTATAGAAACTATAAAGAGGTAGTATAAAGGGTAATTACTAGCCTAAAGGAGGTATATAAGTTAAAGGAATAAGGCCCGGTTAAGTACTATCTTAGAATTAGGGTTATTTATAACCGAGCTACGCAAAAGGTATACCTCTCTTATAACTAATATATTAAGCGGGTTATAAAGAAGTTTAATCTACTTAATTTAAGAGCGCTAATAACCCCCCTTTTAAACCTACTGCTTTTAAAAAATAAAATAGTAGTAATACTATTAGAGGTAAAGAGTTTCTAAGAGAAGATTAGCTCTATACTCTATATTACTATTATAATTTAACCTAATATTACTTTTATATATTCCCTACTCTTGAGATCCCTAATAAACCCCGCTCCTTATTACTACGCTGCTACTAACTAGGTTATATAATACTTATATTATACTCGCTACCTTATAATATACTTTAGTAACTCGGGGGGTAAGTAGGTACTACTAATTATAAGTAACGCTTTATTTATAAATAATAAGGAGATATAGAAGTCGTCTTAAGGGTATATAATCTCGCTCTTTAGAGGGCTAATTTAATAAAAAGCTACTTAATAAGCTATAGTTATAATATTAATAATAGAAGCGGAGCTTCTAAGCCTCGAATATACTACTAAGGAGATAATTACTCTTTAGAGGCTATTTAGGGATATCGCTCTTAAACTTAGTAATATCTAGAAGATTTACTATAATAACTAATAGATAATTCGTCTTATAATAAGTAAAAAGGAACGGATCTTAACTAAGCTATAGCATATTGATATTTAGAATATATAGCTATAATAAGAACACGCTAGAGGATTATTTAGTATAGTATATATACTAATAAATAATATACTAGCTAATAGTCTTATAAAGGTTCTTAACTACGAGAAATTTAAGAAGTTCTATTCGCTCCTTAATCTAAAGGATATATAAAGAATAATTATAATAAACGAGGGACGCTCTAAATAAGTATAGGAGGGCTAGTAGCGCCTAATTTTTAATTAATTTATAGCCTATTAGCTAGGGAGCTTAAAGTTACTCCTATAAGAGCAAAAGAATATAACTTACCCCGAAGGGCGCCTTAAAATACTAATTTCCTACTACCTAACCTTAGAGGATTCGCTTATACTAATCTATTAGGATATTATATAAGGGTAGTAATACCTCTAGTAAATATAAGCTAATAAGATTATTAACTACGTAGTATACTATAGTAGCTACGTTACTAATAAGTAGATAAGGAGTAAGTATACCTATACTAACTACTAGTATTCTAAATAGAACTAGGGCGGGCGAGGGAGCGATAATACTATATATACTAGAACCGCTTATTATATTAGGAGTCTTATCTAAACCTTTATTATTACTACCCTTCTTTACTACTACGATATCCTCCTTCTAGGTAGTAATAGCCTTATAGAGCGTAGCTCTCTAATAAGCGAGGGTCTATAGGTCGTATTAGAAGTTAGTTATAGAAATAAAGTATATATAAAACCTTACCTTTCTAACCGCTAGGTTATCTAAAGTCTTAGCTTTAGTATATTAGCAGGCTATAATAGTAATAGGGGCGCTTATTTATTAATAAGGCACCTTACCTTTATAATAGTAGTTATACTTACCTACTATACTAGGTAAGTACCTTCTATCTAACGAGCCTAAGAGCTTACTTAAAATATACTAAAAGTAGCACTTATTAAATAGGGGTATCTACTCTACCTCTATACCTCTACTAGGGGGAGGAGGGCTAGGAGGGGGCTCTAAACTACCCTTACTAGTACCCTCCTCCTTATCTATCTCCTTAGGAACTATAATAATAATAAGGTTAGTAATATTCTAATATATAGTTATAATAATAAAGGGATTATAACTTACTAGGAGCTATCCTCTTAAACTACTTAGGGGGGTAACCCTAGGGCTTCTTAAGCTATAAACCCTTACCCTTAGAGCTACTCCCTATAGGTCGCTTCTACTTCCTTCTACTTGCTATATAATATGTTAGTATATTATTTATTAATAACGGGAAAGAATAATATATATATAACCTTATTATTACTCTCTAGAGGAAGAGGGCGCGCCCCTCTACCCCTAGCTTTACTCTTATTTTTAGTAGCGCGCGCCTTCTTTAAGGCTATAGCCTAACTAGTATTCTTTTTAAGAGGTATTTATAGATATATTAATACGTTATAATAGCTTTAAAGATCGTTATGCGATATAGTTATATACGCGCGCGCGCGATAAGATTATTACTAGTATAAAGTTAGGTATATATATAGTTATTATATTATATATAGGGAAGAGTTAAGAAAGTAGGAGGGTAGCTAGGTTATTTTATTTAAAATTAACGCGATAGTAGCTACCCTACTTAAGCTAATAAGAGATAGTAGTTTCTATTACTATTAGTAAGAGTTAGTAAATAAAGGGTATTATAATAATAATAATAATAGTTATAAAGGTAGAAAACTATAACTATTTACGCTTCGCCTATACCTAATATAAACGACTTTACTTTATTATTTCTTTTATAAATAGGCTTATTAATAAGTTATTTATAGATATATCGCTTTATATTTAGGTATTTTAAGGGATATTATATAGTTAGGCGCTCTTCTAGCTATTACTATATCTAGGGGGGTATATCGTAATATCTTTAGTATTACCTATTCCTAGCGCGGTATATAACCTAAAGGCAGCTCTAGAACTACCTTCTTCTGAGGGCTATTCCTCCGACCTTAGTTATAAATAACCACGTTATAGCTACTCTTATTATAATAGAATAAGCTCTTTAGTAACTATAAATATGGCCCTATAGGACGTTTCTCAACAGCTATTATCGTGGTCAAATAAAGTGTTAACGACTCGAAATCGCATAGAAGTAGAAACCCCCAAAAAAGCAGAACATCCATTAAAATAAACGAATACCATTGCAGATCCATCGTGGTAAAGGTTATATGCAATCGGGGACACGCTCTCCATTTCTAGAGGTGCAATGACACCGATCATGCGTTGATTCCGGCATTTCGAGTCCGATAAATTAAAACTGTTCCTTATGCTGGCCGAGATGCGGAGCGGGGTTCGGTCTATGGGTCCACATTTCGCAATGACTGCCACCCATTTACTCATGTGAGAAACGAATAATTCTCCGTCGGCACTGTCCTACTGCAGCAGCCTTATTTCGTGGGTTTACGCCTCTCGCCTTAACCCATTCAGATTTCCTCCTGACGCCCTGGGAACTCGGAGTCAGGCGGACTTCAAAAGCCAAGCGACTCAGCCGTTGCTGATCCGGAGTCGGGCTTGGTTGGTGGCCAAGCAGTCCACCTCCGCTGGCAACGTCTCAATGCCGAATGGAGCGCTTCCCTAGGCACAAAGCGGGATGAGAGTCTCCGGCGTGGAAACTTATTCCGTGGCGCTCTTGACAGCGACTTGGCCGTGCAATGAGGACAATTGAACAATACAGATCAGTGAACACAAAGGACACGATGACTTATGAAGAGGGTTGACAACTGCAGATACTATCTAATCTTGCCTTGAAGCTGTAGGCGACAACCACACTCTCTTATCCCTGCCTTGCCTTCAAAAATTGCCAACAATCTCGATAGATACTCAATTCAGGAAAACCAATCGGCACTAAGTTTTCCCACCACAGAGATTGAAGAACAGCCAAGAGACCCCGATCAGGATGCTTTCTCCATGGAAAGGATTTGTCAGGGGCATACTTGCCGTTTCCTTACTTAGTACAGCTGTTAGTGCTGCGTATCCTAACCCGGGTGTTGTTACCAGGAATGTCAACGTCCGTAACCCCAGTGTTGTGAAGACCTCGAGCGGCACATACCTCATAGCTCACACGGGAACCAACATAGCGCTCAAAACTTCCACCGACCGCACCGCTTGGCGTGATGCCGGTATCGCCTTTCCCAACGGTGCTTCATGGAAAACCCCGTACACGAAGGGTAATACGAACCCTTGGGCACCAAATATCTCCTACCGCAACAGGCAGTACTACATATACTACTCCGCTTCAACCTTTGGCTCCCAGAAGTCCGCAATATTCCTTGCTACGAGTTCCTCCGGTGCTTCTGGATCTTGAACCAACCAGGGTTTGGTCATTGAGTCTCCCGGTTCGGTTGACTACCTGGAACGCTATTGACCCTAACCTCATTGTGGATGCTTCGGATTACTGGTGGCTGTCCTTTGGCTCTTTCTGGACCGGTATCAAGATGCTCTCGATCAACCCAAGCATTGGCAAGCGCTCGGGAACAAAACTTGTATCCCTGGCTCGTCGCACCGTTGCAGACGGCGCCATAGAAGCACCAGACATCACCCGCCGTGGAAACTACTACCTATGGGTGTCTTTCGACAGATGCTGCGCTGGGGCCGCCAGCACCTATCGTACCATGGTCGGTCTTTGCACCAGTATTACAGGTCCTTTTGTCGATCGCAATGGAGTCAACATGATGTGTGGTGGCGACACAGAGGTGATGGCCACTCACGGCTCCATTTATGGACCCGTTCACCCTTCCATCTTTGTAGACTCAGATGTAATAGTGCTAACGCTGCACTATTGGGAATTAACCTTATTCGCTGGGAGTCGGATTGGCCTGTTATTTACTGATCTAAGTCTCTGGGTTTCAATGAATGAGATTATTTATCATTTGTGGCCTTGCTCTTGTTGATCCCCTGGATTACTAGCCTTACTGACACCATACTTCTGATGCCATCCGCCTTTAGAAAACCGAAGATGTTTTCCGTGATAGTGGATATAAAGTCCTCCTGTTTTTTAAGGCTGTAAGTAGACGTAAACGTACCCCGAAGGTGAGGTTAGGGACTTTCTTGATGTGCGCATCTACTAGCTAAACACACTTTTTCTCTATGTGGGCGTATGCGGCCTGGCAGATAGTAGCGATTTTCCCCTTTGCCTAAGATGGAAAGGTGAGGATGCGCATGAGATCGCTCGTTTTAGAGGAACTTGTAAAACAGTAGGAAGGCGCCTGTATTGGTTACTTAGTTGCGAAGGATATTAATCACGTACGTTAGATAGCTCTAAGAGGCTTAATGCTGCGTTGGTTGCTGTGCATTGCATCTTTAGGTTAGTGTATGTTTTGTATACAGGAGTAAACATCGTTGCGTTGGTTTGTGTGGAAGGCAGAATGATTTCTTCTAGGTCGGTGTGAATAGCAATAGTTCTTGTTAGTCTTAGACAGTTTCCTTTCTTGCTCAATTTTTGGTTTTATTTTTGTTTTTTGTCCTGAATCAGACTCTTGAAGATCGGTTGGCTCCATTTACATGGTCGGGGGCGCATCGGCCGACGCAGAGCCTACGCTGTCGGACGACGCTCCTTCGTCTTATACACGGCGAGGTGGTATTGTTGATCGCCGGTGACACACCCACGATAGAATACGATGTAGTTGCCTGGCAATGATAGTTGTGGTCATGTGTGAGGTTAGGGTGGATTTGCTGTTATTTAGCTATCCCACTAGACAAGAAGAGCGGCGACTCGAAAAAGTCTGGCTTTGAGACTTGTCAAGGCAGCGAAGTACGGATTATACCTCAAATCTTTGGCTCCGAATATATGTCGCTGGCGTTTTGCTAAAAAGTACGAAGTTTGGAACAGCCTCTTCGTCAGCGACTGTCGCTGTCAAAGTTGTATTTTATTTATCCTAGGTAAGAGTCTATACAGAGGCAGCTTGATTTAATCATGAGCATATCAATTCCCGACTTATCACACTTCGATATCTTCGATTCGTCGTCACCACCAGCTATTGTACTATCTATTTTACCTACCATGGGAGCCAAGCAGATACCACGGATACTGCCTCTGCTAGTAACCAGGCTCACGATTGGACATTTCCAATGTACATCGTCATACGCTCTCACTGGAACTCCAGCCCACGCTGCAAGACTCTGTAGTCATCCTTGTGTGGCATATAAACTCCGGGTTTGTGTAGGTAGGTAAAGAAACATGAGACGCTAGTCTTGAGCCCACGGCTGAAGGTAGTTGCCAGAACAGATGGTAGCAACCATAGGGAGACAGTTTTGAGAATACTCCAAGTCTCAAGTACTGAGAATATATTGAATCTAGACAACGTTCGAATACAAACAAAAGCCGCGTCGAGCAATCAAATTCTTATTTTGGTATTCTACGCCTGATCCACAATCTCCTTCTTTATCCTCGTAATGGTCCCGGGTCCGCCGTACGTCAACCCAGTATACACCATGGCCACACTCGCGCCAGCATTCAGAATCTCCAACGCCTGCTTTCCGTTCGTGATACCCCCCGTGGCGAAGATGACCTTCCTAGGCGCGTCCCTCCCTTCGATCAAGTCATGCAACTTGCCCGACAGAGCCCCGTCGACAGACGGGATAGCAGCGGCCTCCTCCGCTGTCCCAGTCCGCAGCGTCTGCGCATCAAGCTTCCCGCGATACCTCTTGACCAGCTCCAGCGTCCTTCCGTACATCGCAGGCCCAGAGTACCCGCCTGTCTCCATCAGGGCCTTCTGCTCCTTGGCGGAAAGCCGCATTCCCTCCGGGACCACACCCGTCCTGCGCTTGGTGGTGTTGCCGACGATGACGCCATCCACGCCACTGTTGCAGACCGCCTGCACAATGCCCTCTACCTGCGCATCCTCCTCCTCGTCGGGCGAGACCTTAACCATGACCTTGGGACGAACCTTGCGATCCACCTTCGCGGCCTCATCCACCACCGCACTCAACAGCCTCGTCAGGGGCTCGGTGGCTTGCAGGTCACGCAGACCAGGGGTGTTGGGACTGCTGACGTTGACAACCAAAATATCGGCGTACCTCGCGAGAGCTTGCACGCAATAAACGTAATCCTGCGCAACGGCCTTGATATCCCTCTCGTCCGTCTCCTTATTCTTGGCAATCTGCACCGCCAGCAGACGCCCAGGGAGCAAACTGCCCGCGGGAACGCCCGCCTTGCCGTCCAGGACCTCCTGTTCCGTGGCACCCACCTGGCGAGCGAATCTCCTCACGCGCTCCCTCAGCGTCGCGGCCATGCTGTCGGCGCCGCGGGAGTTGAGGCCGTAACGGTTCACCATACCATCAAGGCTCGGGACGCGGAAGACGCGCGGCTTGGGGTTTCCATCCTGCGGGAGCGGCGTGCACCCGCCTACCTCGACGACGCCGGCGCCGAGAGCGAAAAGGGCATCGGGGATGTCGGCGTGCTTGTCGAGGCCGGCGCTGATGCCGATCGGATTCGCGAGCTGGACGCCGTAGACGTCGGCGACGAGAGCCGGGTTTGATGCGAGGGTCCTGTCGCGCTCGCGGATGTGCAGACCTAGGTCGTAGAGCGTCTTCATCATGGTCGTGCCGGCATGGTGGGCGTCCTCGGCGTCGCTGTAGAGGAGGCGCATCATTCGGGGTACGAGCCAGCGGTGGATCGAGGCTCTAGTGTCGGTGAGGTAGAGGTAGGAGACGTAGAGGGAGCCAGCGAGGACGGTGCCATAGAGGGCGACTTTCGCGTTCGACCCGGCGGAGGATTCGCTCGACGAGGAGCCGCCGGCGCCTGTTGAGGCATGGCGTCCGGAAAGATTGTTGCTAGGTAGTCTCGGGCGGATGATAGAGGAGGGATTCCTGGCCGATCGGAGGGCAGATTGCACGCGGCCGGAACGCATGCAAAGGGACGCCATTGCTGGGAAGAGCTGCTGGTCCTGGCCAGCACTCAATGGCTCGGCGTTGAGGTGGAAATGCGGGTTATAGTTTTGCAGATGTCACTGCAGGGGAAGATTATTCGGGGTTCGAACTTTTGGCGTTGGCCAAGAACGGAGTGGCCGTGCTGGTACAGTGTAAGTTCATACTGTGGCCAGTCTCAAGGTATTTTTCTAGGAATTAAATCGTATCAGCTCATGACGTTCTCCGTGTCTATATCCGTCTAGTCCAACGCCGGCCCAATGCAACTACAAAAGGAAAAAAAAAAGATTCCGCCAAGGATACGTAAGACTCTTTCTCCCCCCACCTTCTCTCATGCCTCCATCTTTGCCGTCCCCTTGTGAACAGCGATGTCCTGCACCGCGCGGGCTTTCTCTCTCGGGTGCGCCCTCTTTTCCGCCTCCTCGGCCTCCTCGACGACTTCTGCTTGACGATTCAAGAAGCTCAGATACGTCTGCCAGCCCACCGCGATGACGCCGGAAAACACGCTACGATATTCCATCGGGATGAACGAGAAGCTGAACGCCGTTACGGCCGGCCACAGCTTGCACGAGTTTACGATGCTCACAGGCACGCACTGACGGATGCGCTCGATGATCTGCTGGAAGTTGTCGCCAGCCAGAAAGGCCTGCATGCCGAAGAAGTACGAATTAAAGATAGGCGTGAAGCACAACTGGTTCACCACGACCTTGGTGCCGAGGGAGAGGAGGCGCGAGGCGTAGTTGAAGTTCTGGGAGAGGAAGATGAACCTGTTGCCGCCCCAGTCCAGTCAGTAACTTGTCGCATTCAGCACGCATCTCGACCAAGAAATGCCTACCACTTGTAACTGGGGATGGAGGAAATCGCGCCGATAATGAGAGACCGCGCTGTACGTTCCGGTTCATAATCATTGCCGTTCATGTTCTGGGCTGAGAGGTCGGCGCAAAAGTAGATGACGAGGGAGCTGACGAACTGCGTCATCAGAGGCCTCTTGCGCTGCGCCCGCGCATATCCCTCAGCCGCCCGGGTCAACGGTCCGAGTCGCTGCCATAAGGGGATCGTTGCGACAGTGTTGGGTACGGGAATAGGGTCGTCTTGTCGCTTCGGCTTTGAGGGCTCGGCGCCCGAGTGGGATGACTTTGCGCGGTGCTGTTGAGAGAAGCGAGCGCGTAGAGTTGGAGTCTGGCGGCGCAAAAACACTCGAAACAGCGCTGCAGTCGCCATGGCATGTGTGTTTGTTCGACAGTCCGGTATTCAGGGTATCATGCATTCAGGGTATCATGCTCGCGTAGCTTTGGGTTTGGGGGAGAAGGAGAAGGAAGAGGAGGAGATATTGAGTTCAAGGGATGACATGGCAGGCCATGGCGAATTGTCAGAGGTACCACCCTACACGCCTTCAATGCTCATCTCTCCTCCACAGCGGGAATCTGCGGTATTGGCATTGCCGTTGCTGATGGCGGTCCTGTCGCCGGGGTCCGGGCACCCCCCTTCACCCTGTGAGGGGTGCAATGATATGTATTATATTATGCTAGGTCTAGATACATGCAGTGGGTGTGCGGATATATATATATATCTACCCGTTAGGTATAGGCATCTAATAGTATACTACTAACTAAAATAAGACGCCCTCGTCTTATATTATACTATAATATGTAAATCCGATATCTCTAAATTCCGTTCCCTTTATTATATAGTTATATTAAAGTTATTATTACTATTTTTATAGGATATTAATAGGGATATTATTAGCTTTAACCTATTAATAATATTCTAATCCTAAACCTTTATAAGTAACTGGGAACTATCTTATTCTAGCCTTTATATATTATTCATTAATAATAGCTTCGATTTGCTTATCTAATATTTATATAAGTAGTATAGTTAGGAGTTATTTACTATAGGGGTAAAAGACTACTAGTTCTAGATAATTAATAGAGATAATATTGTGTACTAAGTTAGGGGGAATTAGATATAATAAGCAGATTAGCTAGTATAATTAAGAACCTTAAATAATCTAGCGTATTACTACCTAAGCTTATAGCCTAGGATAGCTACCTATAGGATTATATAGCCCTTATAGAGTCTTAGATAGACTTTATTACTAATATTAAAGAATCTTATTATCTAATATTGGATATAATATCATTTTATAGATATTAATACTATAGCTAGTACGTCGTGGATTTTAATATATAAAATAGGTAGCTAAACCTATTATAAGACTCTATTAGTAATAATGATTATAATATTATTAGATATAAATCCTTTAACTATCTTATTAAATAATCGTCTAGTTATTACTAATTTTATATTATTATATTTAAACTATAGTTATAGAATACTATTAAGCTGTTTAGCTAGGTCTTCTAACGTGTTAATATAGTATTAGAGAGCTAATTCGATCTATTAGATATAATATTCTATTTATCTATCTATTTATAAGTAATATACTATAGAGTAAACTAGGTTAATTCCTATACTTTTCTATATTATATCCTATACTTAAAATAAGAACTTAGGATCGCAGTCGCTAAGTATTATCTTAGGGATACCCTAGTTATTACTTATAAATCTATAAAATCGATATTTACCCTAGTCTTAGGTATTATAGGTCGACTTACTTAGTTCTATTATATTCTCCTTTAATAATTTATTAATAATTACTATTATATAATTAAATCCGTTATCTAATATAGGTAATATAAAGAGGAAGTTAATTAAAATAAGGAAGTATAAGCATAGCAGGGGTAGGATTAGTTATAAGTTACTATAAGCCTTATAATATTATATTTAAAAGACTTTATAAGTTAGGTATATTATTAGATATTTACGTAGTTCGCGCAGTCCGTTATATATATAGTAATTAAATAGGAATTCTAATAGTTTAATATAGCTAAGGTAGTTACTATTATATATTATATTAAAGATATCTATAATATAGGACCGTGGGATAACTAGACGATTGATATTATTAGGTAACACCTTCTATAGCAAGCCGTAGTATAGTTTAAATAGTAATACTACTATATTAGTACTAAAATAGACGTTCTACTAGACCTACGTTATAATAAGTACCTAAATCGGGGTCGGTTTAGTATCCTTATTAGATTTTATTCTTAAAAGTAGGGGACATTATAGTTAACGCAACGGATAGGTAGTCTATTATAGCGCTTAGTTATAATAAAATACCTATAACCTCAGGCTCTAGTAGTAGCCGCATAGGTAGTAGTTATATAGGTTAGTTATTAATCGTATAGAATAATAGGTATTCCTCTTAATTATTAGGTAGGTTATTAAGAATACTACTAACTTTTAATAATAGTATCTTAGTCTATTAGGCTTCTATAGTAATTAGTAGTCTACTAAGGGTATCTAGGATAATATAGTCTTTTCCTAGTTTATTATAAACTAGGAAATATATTCCATAGATCTAATAAGCTTCTTATTAACTCTAGTTCGTACTATTATATTTATAATATTAAGTTACTTAGATAAATCTATAATTAATTTATAGTTTATAAATATTATAAATAGTAGGACTTTAGTAGTCTTAACCTAGTATTAGGTCTTAGATAATATCTATATATAACTAGAGATCTTAAGTTCTATTAACTAGTATTATTTCTTAGTTATTATTAGTAGTTAAGAGAGGAAAGTAATAGGTTTAATTATAGTTCTAGGAGGGTATTATAAGATCTTACGGTTTCCCTTCTTATTAGTTATATATACTTTAGATAAGGATTCCTCCTTAATATAGTATACTATAGCGCTAATACTATTAGTACATATATTAAAGTTAATAAAGAGAATACGTTTTACTAAATAGAAGGTTAGTATAGTATACTTAGTTAGTTCTACTTTTACCTAGTTAAACGCATTAATCTCTTTTATAGTTAGGAGGAGAATATTAATAGCTTTTACCTACTAGTTTCATACTAGTTTCGCTATTTTTATTATAATATAGTTACCTATAGTCTTATTGATATAATAATATATCAATAATAGTATTATCTTATATACTTCTAATAGCTCGATAATATTAGTATATTATTAGATATTATAATATATAGAACTAGTAACGCCGAGGAAGTACTCTAATACTTTTAATATAATTAGGAAGGCTAACTTCCTTAGCGCGTCGAGCTTTTTAGCTAGTATTATAAGTCTAAATAAATCCACGAGCTTACTAAGAACTACTGCTAATAGAAAACTGATATGAACCTTAGACGGACCGATAGAGATATTATATTATTTTAGTATTATTAGGATTTAATATAAGTTAGTAATATATTAGTTATAGCCTTTCGAGGCGGCTACTACGTTGTTATAGTATATATCTCTAGCGGTATTATATAGTATTTAGTTGATTTATCGTTATACGTAGGTATTAGAGTTCTTATAGCTTATAATAGGATAATTAAACGTGTACTAACTATCGGTTATAGTGATTATAAATACCTACTTTAATTATAGATAGATACGCTATTAGTAGTAGAAAGTACTTACGTTAAAAGTAAAGATATATATAGCGTTAGCATATTTAGATATTATATAGTCCTAGGATTTTATCGGGTATATATCTAAAAGAATAATCTTATTAAGGGTATATATATCGATAACTATATAACCTTTTCGCTTTATATAAACTCTACTATTAGTTATTATAGCGTTCTTATTAGGAACCTCTCGCTAGATAAAAAATATAGGGAATGCGAAGAGTATCTAGGTTTTAGTTAGGAATACCTTACTATCTATTACTAGCTTATTAATTATTTTCTTTATAACTTCGTATTTATTAGGTCTAACAGGGAAGATCTTATACTTCTTTAGAAGGTTTTATTACTAATCGGACTTAAAGTAGACTTATAGTTATTTATTATCTAGGATATTAATAAATGCAGTTTTATAAAAGATATACTTAAATTTAGTAATAAGGTTAGCTAGTCTTTTCGTATCGTTAGGTTAACTATTATAGATATATACTCCTATTGTATCTAGGATATTAATAAATCCAGTTTTATAAAAGATATCCTTAAATTTAGTAATAAGGTTAGCTAGTCTTTTCGTATCGTTAGGTTAACTATTGTAGATATATACTCCTATTGGGCAAGTAGTTATTATTTCGCTTTATTTAATTAGATATTATTCGTTATAGTTATATAGCTTCTAAATAGCTAGTTCTACCGCGTCGAGGCTATTATTAGTATTAATTATCTAGGCTTATATAAATAGGTCAATAGATATAAGATAACCTAATAAAGTACCTTTATTAACTCGTCGTGGGATATTGTAGTCTTTTTAGACTATAATTTCTATAATATTTGCTATTACTATTAAGGCGAAAGTACTAACTAGAAGGTTATTAATTAGCTTAAAAAGGAGGTCTTAGGAGTTATCTCTAACCTTATAATGGATTTAAATCTTACTATAGGACTTAGGTGGGATTTTAGTTATATATACTACTACTACCTTCGTATTTTACTAGTTACTATAATAAACTACTACTATAGGTATCTTAATATTATATAATATAATAATAGAATAGCCTCTTAAATTAAGAATTTTAAATCGCTTAGGCTCTAAGTAATCTATACCTAATAGCAGTTAGTATAGAGGTTATTTATAATAGATACTTTATATTAGAAGGTTATAATAGCTAGTCTATTATTAGGAAACGTTATTCCTCTAAAGTTTAGATCTATAATAAAATATTAGTCTACCTGATATTAGTTATTACTAATTCCTCTAACTATAATAGGAGACGATTATATTTAGATATATAGCATAGGGTACTATTTAGATAAGAATACCTATTCAATTAATAATAATAAATATCTAATATTAGTATAGATATTAATTTAGTCTATATTATAAAGGTTAGGTATAATCTAGTAATAAAGGTAGATCTATATTCTGAATCTAAACCCCGTGCTTAAACCCCGTGCTAATTTAGGTAGCTATATTAATAGGGGATTTAATAATTAGTAGGTTCTAAAGTAATATTAGTATTAGTACCTTTAAAGCGTTATTTAGAGTCTTAGCTATAAATACTAATTACTTAGCGTTATTAGATATAGTTATATATTAGCTATAGATATAATAATAGAGGTTGTTATTACTAGAGAAGGTTTAGCCTCTAGCCACTGCATAGTGATTTTACCTACTTAAGTGTAATAGACCTTCTAACTCCGCGCCTCCTAATAATATATAGCCTTCGGTTACGTGATCCTTTCCTAACTATAGCTGCACTTATATATACCTATAGCCTCACGATCTTTAACTTTATATTAATAATAACGTAGTTTTTAATTATTTAAACTACAAAACTATTAACTTTTCCTCTCGCATACTACCTACGCTGCTAATACCGCCTCTATTACTACTTTGTCCGCTAGTAGCTATGCTATTATTAGTAACGCTCTCTCTATATTAAAGTAGTTAGTATAAGCTATACTTATTAACATTTAAGCCCTAAGGGGCCTAGGCTACCTCTACCTTAATAGTATAGAGGACCTGCTCGAAGAAGGGCTACTCTATAGGGTATATAGTAACCTACCTAGCTTTTACTACTAAGTCTACTTACTTAGCTATAATATAATAGCGAGTATCCCCTCTAGAGGTATTAATAAGAGCCCTCTTAAGGGCTATACTAATAATATACTCTCTATATATTATAGAGTAGTTAAAGAAGGAGTAGGTTTTATTAATTATATTAATACTAAATTCTCTAGCGAGCTCTCGCGCGTTATTAGTATTAAAGGGTATACCTTGCGCAGGCTTAGCGTTTTTATATATAAGGTCTAGTACTAATATAGTTAAGGGATAAGGATAAGGAAGAGGGAGAGGTATAAAGCCCTGCTTATAGTAGCAGAGCTTCTTATACTTCTAGCTATAAGAACCTCTTAGGAAAGACCTCTTTAGTTAAGGAGTTACCTCTTATATAGTAGTATTTATAATACCTTGCTAGAAGATCGACCTTTTAGGTTAAGGAGTTATCTTATATAGTAGCTTTACTATAAGAGCCTTAGTAGCCCGTTTAGCTCTAATATAATTAGCCCCGGTGTAGCGCGCATCCGACTCTATATAGTAATATTTAGAGGGTTTGCTTGCGAGTAGTAAGAATATATAGGGTTCCTATATTGTTTTCCTTAACTAGTAGAGGGTATAGGTTAAAATGCTTATATAGTATTTCCCGAATTATGCCTGCGAACTAGGTGAATTTGTTATAGTCTTTTTGCAAAGGGGCTGCGGCGTAATTCCGAGCTCAATAATACTATAGCTTACTAAGTATATTATAAGAGGGGATAAGTTAGGCTATACTTAAAGGACTAAGAAGAAACGCCCCTTATAAAGTAAATAAGGGCTATAAGGTTCCTTAATATACCCTATTTCTCTATAATCTACTAATACCTAATAAGATAATAGGGTAAGTACTAAGAGAGTACTAAAGAGGTATTAATATAAGCTATTAGCTTAGCTAATATTAAGAAAGCTTTAAACCTAAAACTAAAAGAGGATTAATAATACTATTTACTAAGCTAGGTCTTAAGGGAGTTTCCTAACCTATTTAACCCTAATAAGGCTTACTTATTACTCCCTAAGTAACTAGGGGTAAACTACTAGATTAACCTTATACTAGGACTAGATAGGAGGGAGCTACTACTCCCCTAGGGCTCCCTTTATAATATATTAAGAGAAGAGCTACTAGTATTAAAAAAGACCCTATAAAACCTCCTAGATAAGGGGTTTATTAAGGCTAGTAGCTTACTTACTAGGGTATTAGTACTCTTTATAAGGAAGCTAGGTAGGGGAATTTGCTTTTATATTAATTATAAGGCCCTTAATATAATTATAAAGAAAGACTATTACCCCCTCCCCCTAATCTCTAAGATATTATACTAGGTAAATATAGCTAAGTAATATACTAAGCTAGATATAATAATAGCTTTTTATAAGTTAAGAGTAGTAGAGAAGTATTAAGAGAGAATTATATTTTATATCTAGTATAAGTTATTTAAGTAAGTAATCTACTTATTTAGCTTAACTAATACTCCTACTAGCTTCTAGTAATATATTAATAATACTCTATAGGACTTCTTTAATAACTTTATTATTACTTATATAAATAATATATTAATTTACTCTAATAGAATAAGGGAAGATTATAAGAGGAAGGTCTAGGAGGTCCTCTAGAGGCTAGTAGATATTAGCCTAAACTTTAACTCTATTAAGTATAAGTTCTTAGTTAAGAGGGTTAAATATATAGGGTTTATTATAATAGCAAGAGAGGGTCTCTTATATAACCCTAAGAAACTCTAGGTAATTACTAAGTAATTAGCCCTTACCTCCCTAAAAAGGGTCTAGAGCTTCCTAAGGTTTATAAACTATTATAATATATTTATACTAGAATATAGGGATATTATTAAATTACTTATACTATTTATTAAGAAGAATATAATATTCTAATAGGGAGATAACTAAGAACGAGCCTTCTTATAGCTTAAGTAGCGTTTTAATACCTAGCTAGTATTCTACTAGTTTAATTTAGAAAGTAAGACTATTATTAAAACTAACTATTTAGGATTTATATTAAGAGAGGTATTCTTATAAGTTAACCTAGTAAGTACCTAATATCTTATAGTATTCTACTTATAGAAACTCTTACCTATAGAATATAACTACCCTATTTATAATAAAAAGCTCCTAGTAGTCCTTTCTTACTTATATATATAGAGGGCGGAGCTATATAATATAACTACTTTTAAGGTACTAACTAACTACTAGAGGCTTAAATACTTTATAAAGAAATAATACCTTATAGAGCGCTAGAGCTAGTAAGTAAAGGAGCTATCTTAGTATAACTTTACTATTAAATACTACCTTAATAAGGAAGTAATAGCCCCTAATACCCTCTCTTAGAGAAAGTAGAATATACTATAAGGGTAGGATAACGAGTAGAAATAAGGGAGGGTCTTATAGCTAATACTAGACTACGCCTACTCTTATAGAAACCCTATAGTTAGCCCCCTAGTAAGGAGAAGTTAGAAGGGCTATATTAATATCTTAGATATTATAGTCTTTAATAATAACCCTAAACTATAAGTACTATAGCTAGAAACTATAAAGAAGGATATAATATATAAGGCTATATATTATATAATTACTTACTAGCTTTAGAGCTTCTTATTATATATAAAGGCTAAGGTTTAAATTAGTAAATATAATATTAATAGTTAGGGGAGACTAATATTTAGGGGGAAGCTATAAGTACTTAGTAGGGAGAATAATAATCACTTACTAGGGGAGCTTTATATAAAGATTATTTAATAGAGCTATTACTTTAAATATAACTACCTACCTAGGCTATAATAATACGCTAGAAATAGTAAGCTAGTAGTTCTATTAGCTAGGATAATTATAAATAATATAGAGATTTATAAGGAATTATAATATCTATAGAGGGATATATATCTAGAGGTAAACTAAGAGGGGCTTCCTAAAGCCCCTATTAGTATCTACCTAGTTATACTTAGACCTCTTAATAGACTTTATTATAAACTTACTACTTATAAAAAATAATACTAGCTAATACTTATAAGTTATAATAAATAAGCTAGGTAAGTTAGTAATACTAGAGGAGATAGGTATTATAAAAGTAAAAGCTTATACTTACTAGTTCCTTACTTCCTACTTCTAGTTTTATAGGTTCCTATATAATATTATTAGTAATTAAGGGTTTAACTAAGTAAGCTACTTCTAGGCTAAATTCTACTACCTTATTAATATAAGGAGGCTATTAAATACTATATATTACTTATAAATTAATAATAATACTAAGAAATAGAACTAGGAGATATAAGCTATTCTATAGGTATTTATAACCTAGGTATAGGATAACTAGGGGTAGCTCCTACTTATTACTTAGCTAACGCTCTATAATAAGGTTAGTAATATAACTAGGCTCTTACTATTCTTCTTAGAATATAAGTACTATACTAACCCTATATCTATAGTAAATAATATAGTAAAAGAAGCCCCCTCTAGGGATATAATAGCTACCTTACTAGTAATAAGACTATAAGAGGTAGTAGACTTTATCTAAATAAGTATTATAGCTACTTAATAATATAGCGAGGAGAATATAAACTAGTATAGGATACTTATAGAGGAGTACTAGGTAAGTAATAAGGTTTAGCTTTTAATAGCTAATTATAAAAACCCTAGGCTTAGTAAGAAGCTATTATAGTTATACTATAAATAGATTATAATTAGAGTCCTAAGCCTATATATTATTAAATTAGATATACTTAGTAATATCTACTTATAGTTCTATATAAACCTCCTCTATAGAGTACTAGAGGACCCCTTACCTATATAAATAAGGATAGACCCCTAGCTACTACTAATTATAGCTAATAATAGCGAATTCGAGTAGTATATAGAGGAGATATATATAATATAATAAAAAGTAATTAAGCAAGAGCGGAGGCGCGAGGTCCTAGTTAAGTAAGAAGGGTATATAGAGCCTACCTAGGAGCTTATAGAGGCTATTATAGAGATTATTATAGTAAATAGGTATAAAGCCCTATATAAGCTAGTTATAAATAATAATAATAACCTATCCTACGCCTAGGGGGGGATTAGCTAGGAGGGGGGATAGTATTATAAGCTATACCTAGGTTAAGCCTACCTAGGCTTCTACCTAGGTTTATTACCTTAAGGAGCTACTTAGGGCTTACTTAGGGCTTATTTAGTTATTCCCTATAGACTAGTAAAATCTCTACTAGAGAGGAAAACTTCCCCTTTTCCTCTTTAGCTTAAATAAATAGTATTATAGCGACCTCTTATTAAATAAACTTAGGTCTAACCCCTTATAAGTTCTAATATAGTAGGCGTCTTAGATATTATTAGCTAGATAGGTAGGCTATAGCTATTTATTATTTACGTTTATATAGCAGTCTATATTATTAAAACTACGATAGGATAGTATATTGTCTCTATTATTAGTAACTAATAGGGACTAATAACTACTACTATAATTAGATTATAGTTCTAGCTATTCTAATAATTAGTATATTATTATAATATCTAGTTAGTCCTATTAATTACTATAGTAAGCCTTTATAGCTTATTATAGCTATTTAAATATTAAACCTATAGTCGTGCTAGGTTTATAGAGAAGACGTTAGTTTTCTAGGATTACGCCTTATTCTTATTATTACTAAGTAGTTAGTAATTAGCTAGATTAATTTAGCTAGTATAGGTTAGGTCGCTATCCTATAGGGAACTAGAATTAATTACTTTAACGCCTATAGTTATTATAGTTATTATAGCCTCCTTACTATAACGCTTCGGGTAGTGTGCCGCAGCGATATTATAACTAATTACGCTATATGCGCAAAAGATCCGCTATTCCGCGCACTTCGTGCTAGAATATACCACATATACGCTTATATAAGCCGGCTACTATACTAGTCTCTTATAATTACCCCCTACTCTAAGCGCTTAGTCCCTTAAGTATATTAGAGATAAGATAGATAAGTATATATAGACCCCGAGGTCTATATAACTAATATCGCTATATATATACCCTCTAAGCCTAACCTAGGACTACGCTAGTATATAGCTTAAGTACGCTACACGCTGCTTATCTATTATTATTACGCTATAGTAAGTACCTAGCGGGATTTAAACTACTAACCTCTATATAGCTAAAAGGGCTAAGTCTAGAAGACTTATAAAATACGTAGAAAATTATAACGCTTCGGGAAGTATGCTATAGCAATATAATAACTAATTACGCTATATATATAAAAGATCCGCTATTCCGCGCACTTCGTGCCGGAATACACTATATATACGCTTATATAGGCCGGCTACCGCACTAGTCTCTTATACTTACTACTAGGTATAGTTACCTCTAAATCTATATCCGCTATACTACTAAAATTAGTTACTATTATATAGTATTATAGGGGTTATCTATTAATTAATATACTAGAATAGTGGCCTCTAGCTACTGCATAGTGATTTTACCTGCTTAAGTGTAATAGATCTTCTAACTCCGCGCCTCCTAACAATACATAGCCTTCGGTCACGTGATCGTAATACTAAGACCTCTTTAGTTAAGGAGTCACCTCTCGTATAGTAGCGTTCGTAGCACCTTGCTAGAAGGTCGACCTTTTGGGTTAAGGAGTTATCTTATATAGTAGCTTTCACCTTACTAGAAGGTTTAGCGAGGGCATTACTATAAGAGCCTTAGTAGCCTGTTTAGCTCTAATATAATTAGCCCTAGTATAGCGCGCGTCCGACTTTATAATATTTAGAGGGTTTACTTATAAGTAGTAAGAATATATAGGGTTCTTATATTATTTTCCTTAACTAGTAGAGGGTATAAGTTAAAATACCTATATAGTATTTCCCGAATTATACTTATAAACTAGGTGAATTTATTATAGTCTTTTTATAAAGGGGCTATAGCGTAATTCCGAACTTAATACTAGAATAGTAGTTAGTTAGTTTAATATTAGTTAAAGTAGGGAGGTTAGCTAAATTAGCCTAACTAATTAAACTAGGTATTCTTATTTATATAGGTCTAGAAGGGAGGTTATTAGTTAAAGCTCGTACTATAATAGGTATAGCGTTTATTTACTAGCTTACGAATAGCTAATTTATAATCCCTAATATTATTAATAAAGGTATCTAATATAGTTATAGATATTAGTAGTAGGATAATTATCTATAGGGTCCTATTAAGAGCTTCGTAAATAGCTTTAATATAGCCTTCCTTAGCTACGCTATATAACTTAGTATCTCTAATAATTAATTATATAAATATATAGATATCCTTGCTATTATATATATTAAGTAATCTAAATATTACTATCTTTTATTAACATATAGCTTTATTATAGTATAGCTTAAATTATTCTAGGATCTTATTAGTAATACTATTAATAATACCCGAGTTATAGAGTAGGGATCTATTAGCGTTAAAAAGAACTTATAAGTACTAAACTAATATAGGACCTTATAGGTATTAGGTCTAGATAGATTTAATATTATTACATCCTCTTAACTTAGCGAGATTAGCAAGTCGTTCTATAAAGGCGTAGATATCTATATAGATAGTTATCTTACTATTATTAACTATACTAAGTCGTTCTAGGTTATAGGCTATAGGGTTAAATATACCTATATTAACTAATCTAAGAATAGTTAGGTTCATAGCGTTAGTACTACTACCTATATTATTATAGACTATAGCCTCTAGTTATTAGATAGCTCCTACTAATAAGTTAGTTATATTATTAGTTTATAACTACTCTAGTTATTATATAGCGAATACTAGTAAATTAGCTACTACCTAAGTAGTACGTAGTTACTAACCCTAGGGGTTAGGTTATTAATAACTATTATCTATTATAATACGTTGTGGATTATTATACGTATTTATACGAGGTTCCTTAGGAGGTAGGTTAGAAGCTTCCTTATTAATAGGGCTATTATTATAACTTCGCTAATATATAGTTATAGGTTAGAAGTTAATATAACTAATATATTATAAGTTATAGAAACCTTCGCTTAATAGGTTAGAGTTTAGGGTTAGTATAGTAAGGTTAATAGTAAGGTTAATAGTAAGGTTATTAAGGTTAGTTATTAGCCTTACTAATAAGACTATAATTACTTATTACTACTATATATTATATAGATTCGCTTAGCGATACTATATTCTAAGGAAGGATTAGAATAATAACTTAGATATTAGCTACTTAATTAGGAATAGTTAGTTAAAGTAGATAGCTCTTATTATATTAAATAGGATTATCTCTATAATATTAGCTACTTATAATAAATTATTATCTTCTAGTAATTAGGGGTAGGGATAGTTAGTATCTACGAATTTAAGTAATTCCTTAGATTATTAATAGAGATTAGCTTCTATAGGTATTATAATTAGAGATAGGGTAAGGTTAGATCTTAATATTATAATTTATAATATTATTAAATTAGTTAGTTATAGTAGTAATTCTAGCTATAGGATTTAGAAATTAGGGAATAAAGGGATTCGGATTTCTTAATAAATAAATAGATAAATATATAAAAGCTCTAGGTAGTAATCCGCTAGCGTCGTATTTAGTTATACTACTAATTATAAGGGGTATAATAATATATGTTATATTATGCTAGGTCTAGATATATGCAGTAGTTATGCGGATATATATATATATCTACCCGTTAGGTGTGGGCACCTGATATACCCCTTCTAGAGTGAAGTGGGTCTGCGCTGTTTCTGTTCCTGTTTCTGTTGGTCCGTTCATTCTTGCCTGCTTTCCTTCGCCAGCGGCAGTGCCATCCACGTGTCGTCCCCTTGTGCCTGGCTGACAGCTGTCAGCCACCTCACACCTACCTACGTCAGTCATATGACTGTTCTCGATGAGTAAAAGAGCCGCTTCTGTGTCACGCAACGCGGCCCGATTCTTTGACGAGAAGCAGCCACCTCAACAGAGCATGCCCGTCTTGCGAGGCGGTCCCCGAAGCGCGCATGGAAACCTGCTGTTGTCCTTCCTGGATGGAGCAAGCCTTGCGTTCTCTGGAGAAGTGCAAATCGTGGAAGAATAAAAGACCCATGAGTTCAAACACCAAGCTTGAGAAGGAACCAAAGAAATTGCTTGTCCAGAGGTGCATCAACCCCCAAATACGACGGTTCCGAATAGATGAGAGAAGTCAAATGTGACTGGATATACAGACAGGAAAAGACGAGGTTTCTACAGTACACAACAGACGGCCAAGTCTAACGAGGTCATCGACAGCAAATGAAGTGGTCACCGACGACGAACATATGGAGACGGATGGCATCTAAGGTCTTGAACGATAGCAAGAGCCTGGACGTACTCACTGCGGATCATCTTGACGTGAAGAGCCGTCGCGGACTGCGACCACAGAAAAGATCACCGAAGCCAGTAGGGACGGCAAAAATCAACCTCGGCGTTGACAGAGAACAAAAACGACCGTCAAGATGTGGCTCATCAACACCAACACCTACCAACTCCGCACGTTCAACGACCCCGAGAACGTCCCTCCCTACGCCATTCTCTCTCATACATGGGGACCCGACGAAGTAACCCTCCAGGACATCCAGCAAAACACCTGCTGCACAAAGGCAGGCTTCTCCAAGATCCTTGGAACATGCCAGCAAGCCATCCGCCACGAGATCGACTGGGCCTGGATCGACTCGTGCTGCATCGACAAAACATCCTCCGCAGAGCTCTCCGAGGCCATCAACTCCATGTACTCCTACTACCTGCGCTCACGCGTCTGCTTCGTCTACCTAGCCGACGTCCCTCCACTCTCTGCTTCCTCCCCAGCCATGGCCGAGATGCCCTCGCTCGCCCGATCCCGCTGGTTCACCCGCGGCTGGACCCTGCAGGAACTCATCGCGCCGCGTCGCTCCATCTTCTACGCCTCGGATTGGTCCCGCATCGGCACAAAGGGTCTCCACCGTGGCGAGCAGCCCTTCATCAGGGCCCTCGCGGCCATCACCGGCGTCTTCGAAACTGTGCTCGCCAAAACGCGCTCGCCGCGCGACTACTCCGTCGCAGAACGCATGTCGTGGGCCGCGGCTCGCCAAACAACCCGACCGGAGGACCTCGCATATTGCGTCATGGGCTTGTTCGGGGTGAACGTACCCGTGCTGTACGGCGAGGGCCTGACGCACGCTTTCCGGAGGCTACAGCACGAGATCATCCGCACATCACCCGACGAGACCATCTTCGCGTGGAGAGCCGATCCAGCCCAGGAAGTCGTGGATCCTCACACAGGCGAACGCCGGCGGAGAGCCGTTTACTCCTCCGGTCTCCTTGCTGCCTCTCCGGCTGACTTCGCTCGATCCCACGACGTCCACCAGCGCGCTCTTCACAGAGCGACGCCCTTCCGCCTCTTTAGCATGACCAACATGGGTCTTTCCATTGGCGCGGAGTTGATACCGCTTGCTACGCCTTCCCATCCGCGCGGAAGCCCCCAGCCAGAAATGGCCAAGTCGCTGGTCGTGCTACCCATCGGGGCCAGCGACAGACCGACGAATACTGGATCACGGGCGCGGGTGGGGTTATATCTTGAACCGGTGTTGCCTGCTCCATTGCCTTCGACCTCTTCGCCTTTGCCAAAGTCGGGGTCCCCGTCTCTGTCGTTGTCGCTAGCGTCTTACACTCAAGTATTCTACCGCCGCATCAAGTGTGACGACTTGTGCTTCGCGCCGTCGACGATGGGTGGTGAGTTCCCCACTGGCAACAAGACGGAGATATACATCCTGGAAGACGATCAGTTCGCCGAGATGCGGTGGGCGGACAAACCGAGCTCCGCTGGCGGTGGTTCGCCGTCCATCGGCGGGAGATTGTCACTATCTCCCAGCGCGTCGCCGAGGGCCTCGCCAAGGCTGGGTGGCGCGGATGTCGCATAAGATGAGCTAAACCAGTATCAGAGTAGCGGAAGACAATGAGGATGAGAAGGACTATGGGGGTAAGCAAAACAGATAGAGGACGACAATGACGTGCAGGTCCGTAAGGGCAGCATTTGGTAACGACTTCGATGGATAGTACTAGTGAATAGGTATGGGAAAGGAGGAGACAAGAACCGGTTTGCATCAGACATGGCGTCAACAAAAGCGGAGAACAGCATATAAACACGGGAGAGAGACAGAAGGTGTGGGAAATACCCTATGAGGGCAGCGTTGCCCACAGAAAACAACGAACAGATGTAGAAAGGCAGCAGTCTTGAGGGTAGCCTGACGAGAAAGAATCACGTACTCATGATGGCATGTCTATGCCAAAGACAAGTTGGATCGTACGAGTACTGATGAAAGATGGGGCATACCACCGGTGACGAGTAGCATGGCAAGCAATAATCAACCGCCTTTCTCATTTGGTTATTAGACAAGATCCCACGCTTCTCAACCAATATCACAGTCATCGAACAGTCAAAGTGCGCTTGAATCCTTTTCATTCAAACAAAACACACCATTCGGTGTATCCCTCTGCTCCAAAACATGAGACTTGGTCCCCCTATAGGGCGAGTTCCTCGGGTATTTCATCCAGGAAACCTTCCTTGCTGTACTACATACATGAAAACTTTCTCCGAAATGAGATAGCACATATAATGAAAAAGTGCCTTTTGTTCTTTATCTCAATGAGAACAAAAACCCTTCCTGCTGCTTTCCCCCTTCCAGTCTAAAACTTTTCGGCATACATCAAACACCCAAACACACGTTCTCCTCCTCTACCACAGGTATGACTTCCCTCTTCTCACGCCGCATGAAGAGACTGGAAGGAGTTTCTCGCTCTGGGATTCCATAGAAGCACGCCACACCAAAAGCGGGGATTACAGAAGGCTCCTTAAAGAGTGCTGCGTGCTGTGCTTCCGCCAGAAAGGGGGGATCTGCTGCGTCGCCCCCTTCCAATTGTAAATAGAGAAAAAAAAAACCTCAACAATTGTCTCTGGTATCCTCTCCGTCCATAGGACAAGAGAAGAGAGAGACGTGGTATCAAATGGTACATGTCAAGAACACGAAACGAAGGAATCAGCATACGGCGTGCGCGCGCCGCTGGGTATGCATCGTGAAGAAACAAAGGCGAGGGGTCGTAAAGGTCGTATTGCACACATCAGGTCGGCTCACAAAGGTCGACAACCCTCCGAGCTGATGAGGATGAAGGAGATGCCGTGAGATTGCCGGGATGAGGTCAGGAAGCCAGCCAGCGTCGAGATTTGAGATATATTGTTTTTGTCGTTTTCCAAGTGTTTTTGAGATTTTTGTCTTCAGTGGCAAGGAAATATGGAGAGTTTGAATGAGCGAATGTTGGTCGGTACGACAGGTAAGGAAAGGCTAATGAGCGGCGGGTGTCGAGCCTGTTTGTCGACGAGGATAGTTGTAAGGAAATATTGAACGATCGTCATCTCGCTGGGCTTGGCTGGTATTCGTCTTCCCTGTTCCCATCTTTAGTAGCGTTCCCCGGTTAGTAAACGGCATCGCCGGTTCTCCTTTGATCAGTGCTCGGGCGCGGCGGGATCTCAAACAAGTTGGTGCTGCTCGAGCTCACGTGCCTGGCATGTCCCCTGCTGAGGCTCACGCTCGTGGCACGCTGAAGCTTGGGCGTCTCGCCCTCGGAATTCTCGTTCGACATGTTGCTATCGTCGCCCTCGAACGCGTGGAGTAGGCCCTCGCGGCTCTTGATCCTCTGATGCTGCACGACCGGCGTCGCGCGCTGCTTTTCAACTGATCCCCACTTCATGTCCGCCTCGTCCATCAACTCCTCCTCGTCGCTGCTCGGAAAGGCGTCGCCCGTCGACTTGCGGGGTGTGCGCTCGTCCTCGTCGTCGGCGATCATTTCGCGTGATGGCGTCGCGAGGTTGGAGAGGTACTCATCGTCGGCGAGCTCCTCCTCCGTGTCGTTGGCCGAGGGCGAGTGGCTGCGGTTGCAAGGCTGGAAGCGCTGGATGCTGGACCGCATGCCGGATGACCTGCGGTTGCCGATGCGGCCGGAGAGCCACGAGGCCTCGGAGTCGATCGAGGCGAGCGAGACAGACTGGGTCTGCTCGGGCGAGGGCTGGATGCTGCTGTGTCGCAACGAGGTCGGGGTCTGCCTCATCTTCTCGAGCTTTTCCATTTTCTCGTCGACGCGGCGGAGATCTGAAGTGGGAGTGTCGTGCCTGACGACGGCGGGGGAATCGGCATCGTCAAGAACGTTTTCTGCGGTTCGCACCTCTGAGACAATAGGCAGGGGCTCTTCCACTTCCGGCGACGCCACGCGTGAGTCGGGCGGGCTGAGGGGGAGCTCTGGCAGGTCCTCTCTGAAGCGCGAGCGGGTGCGCTTGGGAACACCGGAGCTGACCTTGCGTGGAATGTAATTAATCGGGGGCGGGACCGCTTGCGACGTCGCTTGAGCTTCCTCTACCGGTAGTGGCGGCGCCCGCATCTGCATCTGCGTCTTTGTCTGAGTCTGGGTCTGAGTCTGGGCGTGGGCCGCGGCGGCTTGCATCTCCTCGCGCGACGTGTTCGAGAACGATGACGGCCCGGAGTTTCTTCTCTTTCTGTTACCCCAACGGAAGAGGGCTGAAAAGGACAAACGAGAACGCAAGGTCGATTCGGATGTCTTGCGGGGGGTCTCGTCCTGCCTTGACGACAGCGGCGAGACTGTGTGCGTCTCTTCGTCCGGTGCGTTTGGCGACTTCGACCTCAACTTCTTCGAACGGAGGAGGCTGCGTCTCAGTCTCAAGCTTCCCTTGGAAATCAGCTCTGTGCTGGTTTTGCGTTCAGGAATCGGCTTAGGCGACGGCGGCGACAGTGGCATGTCGGGCTGAATGCTCGATGTGCGGTGCATATCGGGGTCGACGTCCATCGGTTCGGGTAGAGGCGCTGCCTCTTCTGTGGATATTCTCGCCGGTCGACATGATGAGCTGGATGCTCGTCGCCTCAAGTTGGCCGGGGTCATCATGGGGGGCGTGTGTTCAATTCCCAAGCCCAGCGGTTCCCGGCCCAATACACCTCTCTCCATGTTCACGGGCGGCGGTGAGCCGCTACTCCTGGCCTCTTCTTCGTCTTCGCGTCGCTTCTCTGCCCTACGTGCCAACCTTCTCTCGACACGTTCCTGATCTCGTTGTCGTTTCCTTTCCCTCCTTCTGTTGTCCCTCTCCATCAACTCTCTCAAGTCGGCGGCGTCGAGGTCGTCGGCGAAACTGTTGACTCGCTTGCGTGCCCTTACTACTGACTCGGGCACCCTCTCCGAAACCTTCCTCTTCTGGTGGTGTGGGCGTGATTGCCCTGAGCTGCTCTGCCCTGGACCCCATCTCGGGGACACGGTGTAACGCAAAGTCGGTCGGGGTGCCAGTACCTCGAGGGCGGACACCCGGAATGAGTGCATCTCGGAGTCAGACGACATGCTCGAGTGAATCGATATCGGTAGTGAAACGTCCGAGGCCGGGTTTTCGAAGCTCCTGCGGAAGCCGAGGCCCGTTTTGACCCTCTTGCTCTGCTTCCTCATCGGCCGACCGGAGGTCCAGTCCTCGGCCGCTGGCCGTACCGGCGCGAAGTTGGTCATGGCCTTGATTTCCGCCTCGCGATCCGACTCTTCTCTCCTCCTCTTGCTGGACATGATCCTGCGTGAGGACGAACCCTTCTTCTGGTTCTGGCCGTTGCGTGCATTATGTAGGGTTGGCGCCCAATGCCACGCGGGATCCCCTTTTTCTTCTCCATCATTTCGAACGGCTGGGAAGGGCCCTGGCAGCCGCCCAGCTACTGGTGGACCCGAGCCTTTTTGCCCCGCGACGCGGATGGAGTCGTTACGACCGGGGGAGAAGCTGTAGGTACGGGTCCGTCGGGTCAGCTTCTTGGAGGGGTGAGGGTGCTGCTGCTGGAGACGCTGCTTTTTCGGCGTGGCCGCCATGCCGTGGAAGGCGTCGTTGGTGGTGAGACCTCGCGGCGGCGCCTCCACGTCGGACAGGTTTGCGCCGCTACGCGAGCGTTTGCGACCGCTCCTCCGGCGAAAGGGCCAGAGGGCCATTTTCCCCCTGTGCGTACGGGTTTGCGTCGTCACCAGCAGCTCGGGGGATAATATGGTTACGTAGTGTGTGAGTTAACGCTGGATACTGGGTTGTTCGTCGCGGTAACGGCTTCTGTATGCGTGCATGATCGGTGGTTATTACTCGAGATCGGGGGGCATATGCGTGTTGAGCAAGCGGCCTCGTTTAGATGTCAATGCTGATTCTTCCGTGTCTCTCTCCCAGACTTGGGCTGCTGTCTTGTAAATCGCCACCAGTCTCGCAACGGGCGAGCAAAACGAGGGTAAGGCTGGGTTTGTCCCGAGCGAGAGGGAATACGGGAGGCTTGACTGCTTAAAGAAGGCGCCAGGATTGTGCAGCAGTTAATACGGGTTTTGGGCGTAAAGGAGATCCAGACCGTTGTTCGCAGCAAAGCGAGTGGAGGATCGACGAGGAGAGGTGCCGGGTGCAACAACAAGGAAGCAGCAACGGTGCGTGTAGGGGAGAAAAAGGGACAAAGTCATGTGCTATGCAGAGTGGCGATATTCGTACAGAGCTGGAAATCCGAAAGATGGATGAGTGACGGATGGGAGGAGGGCTTCCAAAGGATCACGGCGATCAGGGTCAAGACAGTCTGAAGAGACGGGGGCAGCACGTCTTTTCCTCTCAAGTGCTGAACCTGTTTGCTGGACTGGACTGGACTGACTCGAGACTGACTGGTGCGTAATGCGTATGTATTCATACACACTGGATTAAGAGAAGGTGACTTTGGGCCTGGAAGTTAGCCTGTAACGATACAGAGTACGTAGAACTTGTTGCTTGGTTGGCACAGCTAGCCTGGCTGGGAAGCCGGTAGGTGGGTCTGCAGGACTGGTCCCCGTTCTGCCACAGTGCTGACTGAATAGGAACCGAGCTGCTCGACTGGGTGGCAGGGCAAGGGATGGTGAGGGACCTCTGGAGGGACGGCTGGCCAGGGGTGATGGGGTTTGGCTGGGAAGGTTCAAGGGTCAGTCCAGGGCCAGGGGGAGGGTACATGGGACAAGGTATGGCCCGCCGCTGGGGGTCCCTCTCTCTCCCTCTCTCTCTGTGTCTCTCTGTGTCTCTCTGCGTGTGTGTGTGTACGAACTCCTTAGGGGAACAAGTTGAAGCCGTACTGGTGAACAGTGTGTGCGGGGTGCTGTGGTGTGACATATAAAATCATTGAAATTGGGAGCCGCCTAATGGAGAGGAATCATTAGCGGACGCATTACAAACGCAGGCGACTGAGGAGACAGAGCTCGCGGGGGAATGCTGTGCTCGCTGCAGTATAGTTTATGCGGTATACTTCTATTCCTGTGTGGAAAATCCAGTACCAACAATAGCGTCAATATACACACATACACACTTAGTTACTTAGTAACCTTTATATCTATAAAAAAAATAGGGCCTTTTCTACGCTAAATAATAAATAAAAACTTAGAAATAATTACTAACTATCTTAATAATTTTAATTAAAACCTTAAACTAGAAGACTTAAAATAAGCTATAGGATATTATAAACCTTTATAAGTAATCTAAAGTTTTAAAATAAATCTTTATAATACTTAAGTATAATAATAAAACTATAAGTATTTCTAATTAATCTAAACTAAGCTATTAAGATATTTTAATACTTATATCTTATTAATACACTTGTTATAATTTATTACTCTAAGTATTAAAAGAACTACTAATTTAATAACTACTCTCTTAATAATACTACTCTAACTAAAAATTAGAAATAGTTCTATCTTATAATAATTAAGTTTATATAATAATAAAAATACCTTAAAAAGGAGTATTTTAAGTTAATTAATAATATTAAAACGGAGTTTAAATATATAATATATCTAATATCTAAGGATCTTATTAAAATTAACTAGTTATATAATAAATAGTATATTAAATTCCTTAAAGCGCTAGAAAAGCGGATTATAAACTAGGGGATATAGTAAAATAGGGTGCTAGGTTATTAGGGGTAAGGATATATACTTCTAGCTCTAAAAAATTCCATATATTAGTATTTCACAAATTAACACACGTACACACTGCAGGCACCCAGCTTAAAAAAAAATAAAAATAAAATAAAGAAGGCGGGAGTGAGGGCGGGGGGGAATGGAGGGAGAGGGACAGAGGGAGATAGAGGGAGGGCATGCAGCCTCCAGCCGGCAGGGGGAATGTTAATACTATGTATCGTCGATTGGACATGGACTGGGTAGGCTTGATCGCCACAAGTTTTTTCTCTTTCAGTGTCACCAGTGTGGAACCGCGCTCCTCTCAGGCTTCCAATCAGCACACACCCCGCGGTAGTGTACACTGCCTTACCTTACTCGACGTCGGACGGGCCCTGGTCTGTAACTAAGAGAAACTAGCGACATATAGAGCAGCTGCAGCAGTAGCTTTCCAGGTATTATATAAAAAGTGTGTTGTGCATAGTAGAGCACATGATATGGGTTAAATTCGTGTGAGAAAGTGTAATCACCCCCATGTGGCTGAACTTGGGTGGCAAACAAGGCACCAGGAGCAGCAGCAAAGGCCGGCAAGAGACGAGACGGCGAGTGGTGCGATGCGATGCAATACGCTGTGTGCGTGCTGACTACCGTGGCGCTGGTTCCTGGGGCTGGCCTGACTAATGTGCCCTGGGCGACGGACAACGGGGAACAGCGGCCAGCTGTTAAACTAAGGTAAGTCCCATAGCAGTGTCTCTTCCGCCGTTGTTCTGCTGGATTCTCGATGTCTCAGTGTCTTGATGTGGCGTTTGCTTGATGTCTCGCTGTCTCAATTTCTTGGCCTCCTCCATCTGTCTTGCCTCGCCCGCTGCTGTTATGTATCATTCTTGCCGTCTTTTCTGCTGCCTAGCCGCTGTGGAAACGTTTTCTATTTGCTCCGTGCTGCGAAGTAGTAGTCCTTAGAGCTTCCCGGCCCGTCCTGTCTATTAACCGTTGGATTATGGGGGTCTCCTGTCCATTGCCATACCTCCCGCGCCACGCTTCCAGGGCAGAGGAAAGCCAAGAACTTCGTAACCTTTATATCCGCAAAAAACGAGGTCTTTTCTATGCTAAATAATAAATAAAAACTTAGAAGTAGTTACTAACTATTTTAATAATTTTAATTAAAACCCTAAACTAGAAGACTTAGAATAAGCTATAGAATATTATAAACCCCTATAAGTATTATAAAATAAATTTTTAAAATACTTAAGTATAGTAATATAACTAAAAGTATTTTAAATTAATTTAAATTAAGCTATTAAGATACCTTAATACTTATATCTTATTAATACCCTTCTTATAATAAATTACCCTAAGTATTAAAAGAACTACTAGTTTAATAACCCTCTTAATACTACCCTAATTAAAAATAGAGGTCTTTCTATCTCCTAGTAATTTAAGTTATATAGTAATAAAAATACCTTAGAAAGAAATAACTCAAGATAAGTAATAAAATTAAGATAAAGTTTAAAAGTATAATATAGCTACTATCTAAGGATATAACTAAGATTAACTAGCTATATAAGAAGTAATATACTAAGTTTTTTAAAGCGCTAAAGAAGTAGATTAGAAACTAGGGGAGGGAGGATAGGGTAAAATAGGGTACTAGGTACAAGGGGTTAGACTCGAGTTTATTTAATAGGAGGTCGCTATAATACTATTTATTTAAGCTAAAGAGGAAAAGGGGAAGTTTTCCTCTCTAGTAGAGATTTCGCTAATCTATAGGAAATAACTAAATAAGCCCTAGGTAAGCCCTAAGTAGCTCCTTAAGGTAGTAAACCTAGGTAGAAGCCTAAGTAAGCTTAACCTAGGTATAGCGTATAATACTATTCCCCCTCTTAGCTAGTCCCCCCCTAGGTATAAGCTATATTACTATTATTATCTATAACTAGCTTATATAGGGCTTTATACCTATCTACTATAGTAGTCTTTATAATAGCCTCTATAAGCTCCTAGTTAGGCTTTATATACCCTTCCTATTTAACTAGGACCTCGCGCCTCTACTCTCGCTTAACTACTTTCTATTACGCTATATATATCTCCTCTATATACTACTTAATTTACTATTATTAGCTATAATTAGTAATAGCTAGAGGTCTATTCTTATCTATATAGATAGGGGGTCCTCTAGTACCCTCTAGAGGAGGTCTATATAGAACCTTAGGTAGATATTACTAGGTATATCTAACTTAATAATATATAAGCTTAGAACTCTAATTATAATATACTTATAGTATAATTATAATAGCTTCTTACTAGGCCTAGGGCTCTTATAGTTAGCTATTAAAAGCTAAACCTTATTACCTACTTAATACTCCTCTATAAGTATCTTATATTAATTTATATTCTCCTCGCTATATTATTAAGTAGTTATAATACTTACTTAAATAAAGTCTATTACTTCTTATAGCCTTATTACTAGGAGGGTAGCTATTATATCCCTAGAGGGGGCCTCCTCTACTATATTATTTATTATAAGTATAGGGTTAGTATAGTACCTATATTTTAAGAAGAATAGTAAGAGCCTAGTTATATTCCTAACCTTAGTATAGATTACTAGCTAAGTAATAGGTAGGAGCTACCCCTAGTTATCCTATACCTAGGTTATAAATACTTATAAAATAGCTTATATCTCCTAGTTTTACCTCTTAGTATTATTATTAGTCTATAGGTAGTATATAATACTTAATAGCCTCCTTATATTAATAAAGTAATAGAATTTAGCCTAGAAGTAGCTTACCTAGTTAGACTCTTAATTACTAATAATATTATATAGGAACTTATAGAACTAGAAGTAGGAGGTAAGGAACTAGTAGGTATAAGCTTCTATCTCTATAGTACTTATCTCTTTTAATATTACTAACTTACCTAGCTTATTTACTATAACTTATAAGTATTAGCTAGTATTATCTTTTATAAGTAGTAAGTTTATAATAAAGTTTATTAAGAGGTCTAAGTATAACTAAGTAGGTATTAGTAGGGGCTTTAGGAAGCCCCTCTTAGCTTACCTCTAGATATATATCTCTCTATAGATATTATAATTCCTTATAAATCTCTATACTATTTATAATTATCCTAGCTAATAGAACTACTAGCTTACTATTTCTAGCGTGCTATTATAGCCTAGGTAGGTAGTTATACTTAAGTTATAGCTCTATTAAATAATCTTTATATAGAGCTCCCTTAGTAAGTTATTATTATCCTCCCTACTAAATACCTATAGCCTCCTCTTAAATATTAATCTCCCCTAATTATAAATATTATACTTACTAATTTAGACCTTAGCTTTTATATCTAATAGGAAGCTCTAAAGCTAGTAAATAACTACGTATATAGCTTTATATATTATATCCTTTTTTATAGTTTCTAGTTATAGCGCTTATAGTTTAGGGTTATTATTAAAGACTATAATATCTAGGATATTAGTATAGCCCTTCTAACTTCTCCTTACTAGGGGGCTAACTATAAGGTCCCTATAGGGGTAAGCGCGGTCTAGTATTAGCTATAAAACCCTCTCCTACTTTTATTTATTATCTTATTCTTATAATATATCCTATTCTCTCTAAGAGAGTGTATTAGGGGCTATTACTTCCTTACTAGGGTAGTATTTAATAGTAAAATTATACTAAGATAGCTCCTCTACTTACTAGCTCTAGCGCTCTATAAGGCGTTACTTCTTTATAAAATATTTAAACCCTTAGTAGTTAGTTAATATCTTAAAAGTAGTTATATTATATAGCTCTACTCTTTATATATATAAATAAGAAAGGATTACTAGGAGTTCTTTATTATAAATAGGGTAGTTATACTCTATAGGTAAGAGCTTCTATAAGTAGAACGCTATAGGATACTAAGTACTCTCTAAGTTAACTTATAAGAGTACCCCTCCTAATATAAATCCTAATTAATTAGTTTTAATAATAATCTTATTTTCTAAACTAAACTAGTAGAGTACTAGCTAGGTATTAAAAAGCTACTTAAGCTATAAGAAGGCTCGTTCTTAATTATCTCTCTATTAGAATATTATATTCTTCCTAGTAAGTAGTATAAGTAGTTTAATAATATCCCTATATTCTAATATAAATATATTATAATAGTTTATAACCCCTAAGAAGCTCTAAACCCCTTTTAAGGAGGTAGGGAGTAATTACTTAGTAATTACTTAGAGTTTCTTAGGGTTATAAGAGAGACCCTCTCTTATTATTATAATAAACCTTATATATTTAACCCTCTTAACTAAGAACTTATATTTTATAGGGTTTGGGTTTAGGCCTATATTTACTAGCTTCTAGAGGACCTCCTAGACCTTCCTCCTATAGTCTTCCCTCGTTCCATTAAAGTAAATTAATATATTATTTATCTAAGTAGTAATAAAGTTATTAAGGAAGTCCTATAAGGTATTATAAATATATTACTAAAAGCTAGTAGGGGTATTAGTTAGGCTAAATAAGGAAACTACTTACTTAAATAACTTATACTAGATATTGTAAGAATACCGAAGGTATATCTTAAAAGATTCTATAATAATCTTATAAGGTTTATAAAAACCTTAATAAATAACTATAGTATATATAGTTATATACCTATATAATATCTCTTTAATAATACTTTAAT
>JAVHLU010000747.1:0-47380 GCA_036785755.1 Colletotrichum ledebouriae | reverse complement strand
GTGGCCGGCCCATATAAGCGCATGTGTGGTGCATTCCGGCACGAAGTGCGCGGAATGGCGGATCTTTTGCGTGCGCATGGCGCAATGGGTTATTGCATCGCTACGGCACACCACCCGAAGCGTTACATAGCTTTAGGCGCTCCTTTTAGCTCTTCTCTTAGCCCTCTATTTAACCCCTCTTTATTACTAATATAATATTTCTACCTAACCCTTTTACTACCTAGCTATATATATATACTTACTATCTCTCTAAGCTATATAACTAGCCTACTTAGTATTTATAGCTTCGCTTCTATACCCTCTAGGTAAGTATATAAGACTATATTAATCCTAGTAGTTAACCCGCACCCGATCTTATATACTATATAGCGCGCCCTCTAATAATTAATAAACTTACTATATAGCGTAATAAGGAAGCCTATAAGACCTATATTTATAAATATAATAAATAGGCTACGTAGCGCTATATATATTAAAACCTAAATAACGCAGAGCCTTTACCTCTACTACCTCTTATAATTAATAATATTTATAATAACTATACGATATATATAACTAACTATAATATTACTAAGGAAACCTAAAAGTCCCTCCTTAGTAGCTACTATAATCTAGAACTTTATATATTATACTATCGACCCCTTATTACTTATAATTATTTAGAATAACCTTATAGCTATTAAGAATACCTCCCTCTAATTCCTTATATAAGCGCTCGAGTAGTTAATTACCCCTATAAACCTCGCTATAATTACTACTATTTAAGATAAATACCTTTATATTCTAGAGTAAGTAAACTCCTCTATATCGCTATATACCTAGTATTAGTAATAATACGCTATATATTAGCGCGCGAGGTCGCTTAAGATCCTTAAAATCCAGGGGATTATTATAACTAAGCGCTTCCTTAAGGTAGTTAGCAGGCGTATAGCGCCTATATAGGCCTATAACGCCCTTATTAAGGTTATTATAGCTAAGTAGACTAGCGCGAAGCTACGCCCCCTTATTAAGATAGCTTTAATATTTAGCGCCCTTATTACCTAGTAGTTAAAGCAGCCTAGCGCTCTTATAAGTATATTTACTATATTACTAGGTATACCTATATAAGGAACAATAGCGGGTGCAGGATGTAGAGCTAACGCTATTAGCAAAATATTAGTAAATTAGCAGCGAATATATACCCCCTTAAGAAAACTCTATAAGCTAGAGACTTAGAAGGTTAAGTAATAGTCTAATATAACTACGTATACTTACGTTTAGTATTCTAGCCTTTCCTAGTTTAGGCCTATAGCTATACTCTTATAACTCTATTACTTCTACCTCGATTTAAGAAACTAGCGCTAGTTAGAATATCTAAAACGAACTAGTAATAGTATACTAATATATTAGTAACGGACGAATTAGCGACGGAGTTTAACTATAACGAACTCTAGGCTAGGTATATAGAATATAACTAATAGGGCCTTAGCTAATACGACGTAAGTCGCTTGCTAAGCCTTAAGATATAGGGAATATAGCGTAGATACTACGCTAGGGGGTTAGACGATCCCTATAATAATATAGCGGGAGAGGCTACCCTAAGGGGGCGGGCTAGGTCTTAGGTAATATTAGAACTAGTAGAGCGACTTTCGCTTAGTAAATAAATAGTAAGTAGTAGCTAATAGGGTACCCCGCTTAAGACCCCCTAAGAAGCTAGTATCTTAGGCGTCCTTACCTAAGCAATAAGACTACTATAGAGATAGTAGGAGAGCCTTATAGGGTAGATATATCTATAGTAGTAGAGGTATAAGGAATAAACTACTACCCTACTATAGGAGCTTACTAACTACCTAGCGACGAGGTAGCTATAGAGAGAATATAAGAAACCCCCTATATATAATTACTATATTATAAGTAAGGACTTTACTATAGACTAGGTTAGTAACTAGATCTAAGCGGTTAAAGATAGATACTAACTATACGCTAGTAGCACGCTAGAGTAGTAGATTTAATAGGCGCTTATAAAGATAAGCCCCTCCCTATAGACCTAGTAGCGATACTATAGAGCTAGGCTAGAAGGAGACCTAGCCTAGGCTAATTTTATAGCGTTTATTTACTAATAATATATTAATCTAGAGCTTTAAGAGTAGAGGTACTACAAGAAGCTAGATATAATAAGATAGAGGGAGACGTAGTTACTAATATAGTTCTTTGCTAAATAGTTAGTAATATACTAGAACTTAGGTATAGTTAGTATAGAAGATAGTAAGGCTAAGGCCTATATACTATACTTCTAACTAGCCCCCTTTCTATATAGGGAGCTTAAGCGTTAGAAGGTTAAGATATAGAGACTAAGAGACGTCGCTATAGAAATAGAACGCTTATAGGAGATATATTACTAACGAGGCAGCGAGGCCCTATAGAGCGAAAGCAGGAAGTAGTATATAAGCGAGGAGTATATACTAAGGGTGCTCCCTATAATAAGGGCGAGCTAAAAGGTAGGCTAGTAAGGCTCTAGTTATAGGACTACGCGAGGTTCTTAGAGCCTAATACCTTACTAATTAGCTAGCGCTATAACGCAGGGACCTAACTAGAGCTAGCTTATATTTAGCCCTAGCATATAACCTGCGACGTCTAACCCCTTAGTATGCTTTAGCTATAAGAAGAAGGGGTATAAGAGGGTAGACTACCTAGATAAATAATAGAGTATAAATAAAATACTAATAAGATACTAAGCGTTTACTAATAAGGTAAGGGTTAATATAATCTAATTAATAAGGGAGGTAGAGGACCTCGACCTATTAGAAAAAGAGTAAGCTAGGGGATTATACTAGTAACCCCCGCGCCTATATTAGAACTAGATACTTTCCTAAAGGGAGATATTATAAAAGGACGGGTAATCGTTCTCTAGAATATCGCTAAATAAGAAGTAGTAGTAGATATAGACTCCTATTTATAAGTTGATATTATTAGTAGTTAACTAGTAAAGTCCCTATAACTATAACCCGTAGTAGCGCGCGCCCCTATATTAGAAGGGTTTAATAAGTCCTCTATAACGGGCTAAAATATATACTAGTTAATATTCTTCCTTATTAACTTAAGGGGATAACTAAGGAAGATATAGTAACTATTCGCTAAGGCTCCCTACCTTAAAGGGGTAGGGGACCTCCTCCTATTATAATACTCTATAAGTAAGGAGGGTATTATAATTAATACCCGGACGAATACCTAGGGATATAAACGCCTTAGTATTACTAAGCTATTAGTATTTATATAGGAGATCGTGGAGAATAGCTAGAAGGCCTATATTATATATATTTTAGGGAATATCACCCCCTATAAGCTACTATTAGAGGCCCTAGGTAAAGAGGATACCTTAGAGGGCGAAGTAGAATTACTACTAGAGCTACTTAGCGAACAGGCGACGTTTAATAAGTAGTTAGTAAAGGAATACCTAGCCCTAGAGGGCGCGGAATATACTATTAACTTAATTAAAAGGAAGAAACCTCTATATAGGCCTATCTACCTGCTAAATAAGTACTAGCTAGAGGAGCTCTGCTAATATATTACTAATAATTAAGCGATAGGGCGGATTTAACCCTTAATAAGCGAGGTAGGTACCCCTATTCTCTTCGTGCTTAAGAAGGATAGATCCTTATACCTTTATATAGATTATTAAAGCCTTAATAAGGTAATATTAAAGAACTAATATCTACTTCCCCTTATTAGTAAGCTATTAAATAGGCTTCGGGGAGCGAAATAGATCTTAAAGATCGACCTTCGAGATATATATTACTATATCTATATTAAGCTAGAAGACTACTAGAAAATAGCTTTTAGGACTTATTACGGGTACTTCGAATATATTATTATACTATTTAGACTTATAAACGCCCTAGTAACGTTCTAGGCGTATATTTACTAAGCGCTCGCTAAGCTACTAGATACCTATTATATCGCTTATATAGATAATATTATAATCTACTCCGAGATAAGAGAGTAGTATATAAAAGACCTTCGCTAAGTACTCTATAGGCTTTACTAGTAAGCGCTATATACTAAGCTTAGTAAGTATAGCTTCTACTAATAACAAGTAGAGTTCCTAGGGTATATTATTACGCCTAAAGGTATATTAATAGACTAAACCCGTATCCGAGCTATTACTAAATAGAAGCCGCCTAAGACCTACTAGGAGATCTAAGTCTTCCTAGGATTCTATAACTTCTACTATAAGTTTATTACGGGCTATTTAGGTATTATAGCCCCTATAACGTCCCTACTAAAGGGTAGTAAGAATAGTAAGAAGGGAAGCGAATTTTACTAGCTAAAAGAGGCCTAATAAGCCTTTAAATAGCTCTAAGCCGCCTTCTACTTAGCGACTATTCTCTAATATTAGGACCTAACCTGCGAAATAAGGGTTAAAACGGATACTTCTATAAAGGCTATATCTAATATCCTATTATAGTATATTAATAGCTAGTAGCGACTAGTTACTTACTATTTATAAAAGCTTAGCGATACTAAGTAGCATTAGGGAGCAGGCTAATAGGAGCTTCTCGCTATAATTAAAAGCCTAGATTACTAGGCTTACTACCTTTAAGGTATATTAAAAAAGTTTATAATCCTAACGGACTACTAGGCGCTAAAGGGAGTTATTAGCGTATTAGCGCGGGACCTTTAGGGAAGGCTCGCTAGATAGGTATATAAACTCTTAGTATTTAACTTTAACCTAGAGTATAAGTCGGGGGTTATAAACCTAGTAGATAGGCTATCTAGGAGGCTAGATTATATAGAGGGGGAGGTAAAATATAACGATATACTCCTAACTCTAGCGAGGAAGCTAGGGTTTATTAGTAACCTACTAGTAGACCTCTAGATAAGTATTACTACTCTATAAGGTAATATAGAGACCTTAAGAGTATTTATTAACGCTATAAGAGCTAGTATAAAACGACGCCCCTTCTAGATAAATAGCTCTAGGGGTAGAGATACCTTAGTCTCTAGTTAGCGTAGCGCTCTATAGCATACTAATATTACTATAACTATAGTAGCTATAATAACCCGACGCTAAAGAGTAGGGGAAGATATAGAGAACGCTTAGCGAGAGGTTACTAACCTAGAGGACTCGCTTAGAGCTAGGGTTATTATAGCATAGTAGTATATTCTACGCTAAGTTATAAGGGAGCTTATAATAGGCGAAACGGCGTATAGTTAGTAACCCTCTAAAGCGATAGAAAGTCTTATCTACGGACTATAGGCTAACGACTTATACTACTAGACCTAATTAGAGAGGGCACGCGGACCGGCTAGCGATTATAGGGGCTATATAATTAATAGCTATAGAACCTTATTCTATAAGGGAAGGTTAGAGATACCCTAGGAGAGGTCCCTAAGACTTGAAATCCTTTACTAATACCACGACGACTATAGGGCGGGTTATATAGGGGTAAATAAGACTACTAAGTTAATCTCGAGGAAGTTCTACTAGCTAAACTTAGCTATAGACATATATAATTATATTATAAGGTGCTATATATATTAAGGGATCCGGGTTCCGAGGCATAAGCCCTATAGAAAGTTATACCCGCTACCCCTACTAGCGCACCCGTTTTAGGAAATTAGTATAGATTTTATTACTAGACTACTACTAAGCTATTAGTATAAAGGCGGGGAGTATAACGCAGTTCTTATTATTATATACTAGATAACTAAGTTTGCTATATTTATCCTAATAATAAAGCGGCTAATAGCTACTAAGCTAGCGCGGATTATCTACGAATAGGTTAAGTACTATTTTAGTACCCTAGAGGGTATTATTAGTAACTAAGATAAGCTCCTTACTAGCTAATTTTAGGAGGAATTCACAAGAGAGAGGGCTATTAAGCGCTACCTCTCTACTATATATTACCCCTAGACCGACGGGTAGTCTAAAAGGATATACTAGATATTAGAGAAGTACCTATAAGTATATACTAGCGAATCGCTATAAGAATAAGCTATCTAGCTACCCGAGGCTAAGTTTATATATAATAATAATTGCTATAGCACTACTAGCTATTCGCTAATAGAGGCCCTATATAGCTACTACCTACGTTATATAGAATATATAACCCCTGCGAATAGGGTTATAATATAGGGCGTAAGGGAGCGAATTAAATATATCTTAAAGCTTCGTAAGAGGGCCTAGGAATAGTAGTAGAAGGTTATTAAGGCGTAAGCTAAGTATTATAACGCGAGGTATAAGGAATAGACCTACTATTAGGAATAAGTCGTTAGGCTATTAACGAAGAACTTCTAGTTTAAGAATAAAAAACTAGCGCCTAGGTTTATATAGGTAGCTATTATAGAACTAATTAGTATATAAGCTTATAGAGTTTATCTACTACTATAGTACTAAAGGATATATAATATATTCTTAGTTACCTTACTAGAACTATAGGATAATCGCTAAGTAAGTAGTAAAGGCTCGCCTATATACCTAGAGCTTAAGGACGAGCTAGAGGAATAGGAGGTTAAAGAGATTATTATATAGTAAGGCGTTAGTAATAATACGTAGTACTTAGTTAAGTAAGCAGGATAGCCTATAGAATATAATATATAGGAACCTATAGAGAACTTAGTAAACGCGCAAGAGGTAGTTCATAAGTTTAATAGATAATATAGGAGGGCTTATAAGAAGTAGGATAATTAGTTACTAAAACTACTACGATAGGTTAGTAATTATAAACCACGAGACTATAAAATAAATCTAAGTTAGAAGTAAAACGTTAATTAAATTAAGCGGCGAATTATCGCTAAGGCTATAGCGAAAAGGGGTATTATCCTATAAAAGGGGAAAAAGAGCTAACTATCTAATTAGTTATTAACTTCCTAGGATAGCTACGGGGGCGACTACTATGACTACTACGACTACGAGTAGTACTACTACGACTACTATAGCGACTAGTTACTAAACTAGTACTATTAGTATTATTACTATTACTACCCGTAGGCTAACTACTAGCTAACTCGCTACTAGCGCTACTACCTAACTCGCTACTAGAACTATTACTATTAGAGATAGCGATAGTAACCTTAGCTCTCTTAGTCTTCTTTACTAACTCTTCGCTACTACTTTAGCTATACTTAGTAGGGGTACTAAGGTAGGAGGCTTAGGAGATAGGGCGAGTACTAGTAATAGTAATAAAGTAAGAGGGGATATTATTAGTAGTATACTTAGCGAGATTTTCCTAGAGCTCCTTATAAAACCCGGGGAAAAAAGCGATATTATACTCGCAGGCGCGTATAGGGACTAGTTTTATTAAAAGGTTATTAAGTAGGTAGTCGATCTCGTTATAGAGGTAGTTAACGGGACTATTATTATAAATATATACTAGCTAGGCGGCGTTTAGGCGCTAAAGAATATTAACGCTATTATAAAGGGTACTAACCTAAAACCTAGCGGTTAGCGGGATATAATTAGCAAGGGAATAGTAAGTAATAGCCTATATAGACTAGAATATCGAGCGCGAGGTGCTTATAAATAGAGGCGAGCTCCTAGAGCTAAAGCTACTCTATATTATAGCTATTACTACTAGTAGTAGGATCGTAGATAAGCTTAGTAATATACTTCTATACTACTAAATAGTTACTAAGTATAGCTAGAATATAGTAATAATAAAGAGGGGTTAGGATATTATTATACTACTAGATCTAGATCTAGTGGAATATATTCTAAGTTATCTAGGCTACGCCCTAAAGCTCCTAAGGGACCTAGAAAACGTTAATATATAGTAACCTATTAGTAAATTAGTAGAGACTTATAGTAGCGTATTTTTTCTTATTAAAGTTATAATAGATATACTTCTACGCGTGCTCGCTATATATATAGCAAAGGTAGATAATATCCTAATATATTTTATAAAGATAGCTAAGGTAAGGATAGCTACTATTAGTATTACTAGTAAGATCGCTAGAAAGGATCTTAGGGTTATAGAGGTATTTTATAAGAACTACGCCTATGCGTATAATATAAGATATTATAGAGAGCTATTAGTAAAATACTAGAGAGGGATATAGGCGAGGGTAGAGGAGAAAAGGGAAATAACTTAATAATTATAGCGAAGGCTTATAAAATAGGCGCTAAAATAGGAGAGGTAGCTAGATTAAAAAAGATTATAAAGAGGAGAAATTCTAACTAGGTTAGAGACCTCGAAAAGAAGACGCCCTTTTATATTTTAAGTTGCTAGGTAATAAGGTAAAATAATTACTAATTATATATTACTAAACGGTTATATAACTATTAGTAACTAATTAAAAAATAATAGTAATAATTAAAATTTAAGAATACCTATGACGCGCTAGGAAAATGAAAATACGTTATTTGCTATAACTACCTAGATCTAGCGCGAAGGGCGAGAGTAAATAACGTAATAAAGGCGTAGAAAGGCTACCCTATAGTTAGCGATAATATCTACGACGATATAGAGCTATATTACCCTACTAGTACGCCTTAGGGACTAAGGCTTTAGAGGGGGGGGTAATTATAAGGAATAATAGCAGGTATAGGATATAGAGCTAACGCTATTAGTAAAATATCGGCGAATTAGCGGCGAATATATACCCCCTTAAGAAAACTCTATAAGCTAGAGACTTAGAAGGTTAAGTAATAGTCTAATATAACTACGTATACCTACGTTTAGCATTCTAGCCTTTCCTGGTTTAGGCCTATAGCTATACTCTTATAACCTAAACCCTCTGCTATTAAAAACTCTAAAATAAAGCGAGATAATAGTAAGGATTATATATAATACCCCTATAGGTATACTTACTATTAGCTAATATAACGTTATAATCGCTTCTTTTTAATAATTTAACTTAATAAAGCTAGATAAATTATTTAGCTTATAGAACTAGAAAAAGAAGCTATCCTAGCTACCCTATATACTAATAAGTTCTCCTACTTATATAACGCGCTTTAGGAGGAGGGTATTATAAGACCCTCTATTAAATACCTAATAAATATTATAATATAAGCTATATTATTAAGCAGACTACTCATATTATTATTATTATAGCTAGCGTAGTATAGGGCCCTCGTAGCGTGCTAACCCTCTTATAAGTAGATCGCTCTCTTTATTATAGCTATAGCTAGGCCTCCCTAAGTAGGCTACTCCCCTTATTACTAAGTAGATTACTCCCCCTCTTCTTATTATTCTATAGGTAATACTATATAGGATCCCTAGGGTATTACTCCCCTTATTATATTTAGTTATAAATAGCTTTACTTTATTTTATATTTAGCCTTAGGGGATATTATAAGGCTAGGGGGGTATATTATATAAGATAGGGCTTACTTATATAGTTATATATAGTCCTACTTATTCTAGAGTAGGTATATATATCCCTTTAGTCTATATACCCCTATTTAGAGAGACTTCTTCCTATATAGTTCGATATATAGATCCCTATATATATACTCCTTTGTTATAGACTTCGTCCTATATGCCCTTCTTCACGACGACCTTCCCCTTGAGCGCTTGTAGCCATCGCGACAAAATCACCATCGCCGGCGGGCACTCAAGCAGGATAGTGGTTAGTTTGATGAAAGCGCAGTTTGGGATCATCATAGCTGAACAGGAATCCGTAGTGATATGAACACGATACATTAGCATCTTGAAAGAAATCAATCCTCATGGAGCTCTCGAGACAAGTCCATCGAGAATCGATCAACCTCAAAGCATCGACAACGCAACTGTTTTGTTATCCAAGGGAGGAAGAAAAGAAACAGGAGTAGGTCACTCTATGATTCATGAACATGGTCTAGCGGATGAGTTAGGAGGCCGTGGGATCGAAGTCAATGGCTTTCATTGACCTCGAGCGGACACATGTGTACAACTCAGTGTCCAAAGAACATTTTAAGAATAACACATCATACTCCCGTGGTCGTTCATATCCAAAAACTGTTGAATTCACTTTGATACGCCCATCCTGTGCCTAGGTTTTTGCAGGTGTCACCGTCAACCGAAGGCCATTACATTATCTTTTCCTCCTGTTTGAATACTTTGCTCTCGAAAACCTAGGCCTTCAACTTAGTTCCTCGATTTTGTTCATGATTAAAATTAGGGCGGAAGCCCTTGAATGCCCAAGCGCTTCACGTCCATCCCACCCATCCATTGAAACCTCCAAAGTGACGGAAAACTAGTGTAATTGCATCTTCCAGGATTGATTGGCGAAGCTTTTGAAATTCCAGCACCTTCCTCTCAGGAGAGAAACATACCACAGAAATGGCGACCATTCCAGCGGCGAAAATACTAACGGCGACGAGAGCAGCAATATAGAGAGCTTAAGTTAACTAGAGACAACCACGGAATGGAGCATAAAATAAAGATATCCCCGGAACGAAACGGAAAAAATGGCTGAAGCATTAAAGTAAATTAAACAACCGCTGTGACGGAAACCGAGCTGAGTGGAGTCGTCCGCTTCGCAACATAGTCGAGAGTCAACACACTTGCTTCGAAAAAGAAAATCCTGCTTCTGTTTCAGTGGCGGTTGATACTCGAATCCTGTAAGATCTTTGCCATGATGAAGCTACTAGACCTGGTTACGCAGAATATCACGGTGAACAAATGAATTTGGGAATTATTGATGAAATGGACTTTCAGTGCTGGAAGGACTCGCCAACTTTAAAGAAAGAGTTGCATTGAAGTGAGTGGATCTAGTCATTTCAGTTGCCTTAACCTGCAGTTTGATTCTACGTCCATCTCCGTCATATCCCCGACTTACTATCATGCTATCAACTGCTTGACCTTCGTTTCAATAGCTGATAGGGCATTAAGTCCATCATTCTCCATCTTGAGCCTTCTCGCCGCCTTCTTGAATCTGTTCTCGGCCAGAATCTGCTCCACACCCTGCCGGACCTCCTTGGCCGTGGGCGTCTGCGTACCCAAGCTAAGTCCCACCCCAGCATGGACAGCTCGCATTGTAACCTCGATCTTCTCTTCATTTTGGCCGGCGAGTAAGACAGGAACCCCATTGCTGACAGCATGGGTAAGTGTACCGTAGCCCGCATTCGAAACAAACACGTCGGCGTACTTTAGCATCGTGTCATACGGAAAGTAATCGGTAACCCGGGCGTTTGGTGGAATGATGACTTCCGCAGGAAGCTGGGCCCCGCGAGCTCCCAATGTTGCAACAACGAGAACATCGAGCCTGTCGGAAAAGGCGTTGATCGTTGGAATAATGAGTTCGGACCAGTCAGGATTGAGAGTACCCTGCGACACGACGACGACGTGGCCGAAGTTTTCGTGCCTCATCTCCACCTCTGACCACCACGAAGGGTACTTGATGTTCGAACCGGCAGGCTTTCGGGGGAGAACCCCGACGAACTCGAGAGACGACGGCATATCAGACAGCGGGTAGTCGAGGCTCGGCGAGCACAGCTGAAGAGTATGGTCATATGCCGTATAGAACGATCTATACATTCTTCCCTCTGGGATGCTGGTGCATCCGCACTTTCTCCCCGCCTCCCGCCAGGCATCCACCATCAGCTTCATGGGACCGCTTTCGGCAAGATCATACAGTGCCTTGTTTCGCAGGCGCCCGGACTCGGTTGTATCTGGAGGCAAACCAAGAGAGATGGGCCCTGTGTCTTGGCTTTCGACTAGGACTGGCGAGACGCCGAAGCCGATCGACTTGGGTAGAGCTTTGAGACCTGGAGGGAGAGGTCGACCATGCTTGAAAGCCCAGAAGGAAGAGTTGAAGACGTCCTCTAGAAGGATGATCTGGCGATCCGGGTCGCGTGCCTGCAACGTGACCAAGGCGTCCTCGGTGCGTTGAGTACGCGTCGGTTGCATGTCCAGGAAAATAGCCTTGTACTGAGCAGACAAGCGCCCCGGGCCGTGTGGCCGCCCAGAGGCCTCAAGAAAAGCCCGGAAAACAGATTCAGTGATCGGATTATCAACATGGAAATACTCAGCACCAGCTTCTTTGATCTGGGTTTCGTAGCCCGAGGGGGCCATGAAGACGACCTCGTATCCGCATTCTACTAGGTGCGACGCAATAGTGATCAGAGGATTCGTGTGCCCTTCACCGGGGAAGGCAGTCATGAACAGAAGAGGCTTTTGCATGGCTGTGCCGCCGTTCTGGCCAACGGCGGTAGTCATTGTGTTTGGTTGATGTGGAGGATCGGGTTGATAATGAAGCAACGTAGGCCTGAAGAGGGAAGAGGGCTCATAAAAATGAGAGACGAAGACAGAATCCCCCCTCAATTATCTAGTAAGCACTAGAAGGATCTTCCATTTGTCCAAGAAATGTTCAAGGTTCTATATGCAGGCAGATGGGCGATAGTATGTGGGTTATTGCGGGTCGACCGTCGACAGCGAGCCGCTCGCCCTCTTGGCAATGTGGCAGTGTATCCCGAATGGCCAGTTCCTCATGCGACTGAATGTCCGGAATTAGACCCCTTCGTAAGGGATAGGGAGAGTTTCTCTATTATATACACGATGCATCCACGATGATCCAATTGACAGTTATTGTTGTGTTGATTAACCATACCACCAGGAATTAGTGACAGACTACCAATTTTTGGGGGGGACTAATCATATTCTGAGAAATAATGTACCTGGAAAAGCCCCCTATACTTATGAACATGACTTATCATCAATTGAAGAAAGCTACTAATGAGTTGAGTATCTCTACGGACATAGTTGTGAAGCCCCAAGTCATGAATGAGACAACCGTAACTTGACGAATGTCGAGTTGAGAATACCTACTGGAACTAAAGAAATCAGTGCGTCCGTTTTGCCGGCTCCGCTTGTTGTCTCGAGGCGCCACTAGTATGAGCAATTGGAATGACGCCACTTGTAGTTGAGAAAGCAGCATAAAGCGGGAACATTGGGCCATCGGACAGCAGGAAAGGTTCCGGTTGATGCAGGCGCCGAAGCTGGTGTCTGTGGGATCCAGTGCATTCCTCGCTTCAGGATAAGCGCGAAGCAGCGATCCTGGCCTTCAGTGGAACGATTCCGCCTTTTCCAGAATCGAAAACTGTTGTTGGCTGCTTGGACCTCGGCATAACGCATGGTTTCGATGAGTGAAGCGCGATTTATTCACGCTGACGAGGTGGGGAGTTGGAACCGAGACGGAAGCGGTATCGAGCTGGCCAGGTCTACTCCATAATAGTCTGCGGGTGGAATTCAGCCTAAACACGCAACCTTTCGCAAAGGCCTCCGAGAACCTTGTTCGGGAAAATTTCCAGGGTTCTTGTAGTATTCGTTGACATGTATGTATGTGTAGCTGGAATTTCTGGCCATCGTCCCTCTCTGAGAACCCAAGATCAATACTTCCCGAGACCTACTGAAACCAACCACAGCAACAAAACTAATCTCATGGTCGATTTTCTTGCGTCTTTGATCTCAAAGAAGGCAAGAGCTGTTGCGCAAAAGTTGAAGTGGGACGACGAATACTATTATATTAAAACCCCGAAAAGAGACAGATGCTGAAGAGACGGATACTCGATTACAAGACAAACTGCTTTGCAGTTCTTCTGGTGCCTTTCTGGCACTCATGTTCGGCCACATGGAGGTAACTACACTTTCTTTGCAGTTCATCGCGCCCACTCTCATGAACAGTTGAAGACGCAACTGAGCCATTTAAAAGTCAGTTTGGAAGACCGAAGGGTATGTTGTTGAACCATTGCCCACTCCAGATTAAAAAGCTTCCAGGTTCAGAGAGTCTTCGCTACTCAGGTCTCCAGGAAGAAAACTTGGCAACATGTCCGGCCAGTCCGGGCACGAGTCGGCCTTGAACGGATGCAACGCGTGGGCGGAAAACCGGAAACATGAATCAAGGAAACAAACAACTCAACTCGAACTGGGGAGCCCTGCAGGGATTGTCAAAAGCCTATTATCGGCATTTGAAACATTCTGCCTTCACACCACCTGAATCTTCTGCGATTCCTATTGGTCCTGACCGCACTTCGGGTTTGCCGAGCAAAACGAGTTCAGCCGTCGACAACGTGCAGGCGTCATTGCCCCCATTTTCAGTCGTTCTGCACGTAATTCCAACCGTACCTTTATTAGATGGAAAGATGGGGAGCCGATGAACGCAGTAGGCTTTGGTGTTGTCAGCCCGCACCGAGCAAATGCCCGCTGCCGCGCGTAAGATAGGCTAAGTCAACGCGGCAATCGGAGGTCCCGTGTCACGAGACGTGAGACAAGGACTGTCCAGCATGAAATGAGGGGTTCGTGGGCCTCGATGACAGCAAGATGCCCAAGAAAGACCTGTCTCGCTGCAGCTCTTGCAGAGATCTAGCCAGTGGAGGAGCGAGGCGACAAGTCCTCTCGTCATACAACTCACCGGTCGTGCGGAGATTGTAGGCGGCAATTGATTTTCGTCGTACCTACCTACCTCTCAACGGTTTCGCGATCTCCGTCCGTTCTCTACCTTCCAATCACTGGGCTCTTGATGCCGTTCCAATCCCCATCGTTCTTGTTGTGTCGATCCGGGAACCGCCTCCGATCTTCACCCCGGAGGTGTTCACTGTTCGTTCACAACCTTAACCTATTATATATTCGTCCCATGGCACCCTGACCTCCTTCGCTCTTCCCGGGCCGCCATCCACCATGCTGTCCCTCGCTACCGTCGTTTGTTTCTTCGCTTTACTCTCGCATGCCGGCGCGTGGGCTCCACGGCATTCTGGGCATGGTGCTCCGGGGCACTACGGAGGTCGACACAAGCATGGCGCAAGCTTCACACCAGACCACGTTTTGCGGGTGACCTATCAGAACGTCTCGATCGGCTGCCAGACGCGGATGTCGGTCGTGATCAACGGCACCGTACATGGGCCGCCTCTGAGGCTGAGGCCGGGCAGACGCAGCTGGATCAGGGTCTATAATGACATGAAGGAGTACAACACCACCATGCACTGGCACGGCCTGAGCATGCGCATGGCACCTTTCTCGGATGGCACACCCACCGCAAGTCAATGGCCCATCCCGCCTGAGAGATTCTTCGACTATGAAGTGTACCCGCTGCGGTCGGAGAGTGGCACCTACTTTTACCACTCTCATGTTGGCTTCCAGGCCGTGACAGCCGCCGGGCCCTTGATCGTCGAGGACCGAGCCGCACCTCCGTACAAATACGACGAGGAAAGAGTCGTCATGTTCACCGACTACTTCAACAAGACGGACACAACAGTCGAAAAGGGTTTGGTCGCGACGCCGTTCACCTGGTCCGGCGAGACGAATGCCGTACTCATCAACGGTGTGGGGGTTTCTATCGGGGAGACGGCAGGAGAGGGGGACTGTAAGCTCCCGGTGATCGACGTCGAACCTGGCAAAACGTATAGACTGCGGTTCATCGGCGGAACAGCCCTGTCTTTGGTGCAGATGGGGATCGTGGGCCACGACAACTTCACCATCATCTCGGCCGATGGGTCATACACCAAACCGCACATGGAGAAATTCATGCAACTATCAACTGGCCAGCGGTTCGATGTCATCTTCAAGGCCAAGAGCCGCCAAGAACTGAACGGAACCACCGATTATCTTATCCAGCTTGAGACCAGGGAGCGGCCAAGGGTGTATAGAGGTTACGGCGTTCTTCGATACTCCGACGCCAACGCCACGACGCAGATCAGCAAGGCACCATCTAGTCCCCCCTTGACACTTTCCAACAAGACTTATGAGTGGGCCGAGTATGCATTGGAGCCGCTTAAACCGGATAACTTCCCGACGGCAAGTGAAGTAACGCGCCGCATAGACATCGACAACCAGCAGCTTACAACACGGACATTGATTTGGCAACTCAATGGTCTCCAATGGAATGACACTTCTTCACCGTATCCTGGCGACAAACCGTACTTGGTCAACATCTTTGAGAACGGCCCTGCAGCGATCCCAAACTATACCGCGGCGATAAACAACAATGGCTGGGACCCGAAAACGTTGACGTGGCCGGCAAAATTGGGAGAGGTGAGTTTCATCGTCCGCAATCACCTGACCAGTGAGTTGACGCAACATCCGTAGGTTCTGGAAATTGTCTTGCACAACACGGGTTCCTTTGCCAGTAATGGCGGACTTGACTTCCATCCATGGCACGCACATGGCGGACACTACTGGGATATCGGAAGCGGTAACGGGACGCACAACGCCACAGCAAACGAGGAAAAGCTGAAAAACTACCATCCGGTGCGCCGTGACACGACGAATCTCTACCGGTATGGCAGCAAGACTACTACAGGCGCTGATGCGGGATGGAGGGCCTGGCGTCTTCGTGTAGAAGACGCAGGTGTGTGGATGGTATGTCTCGCTCCGATTTCACTCACACAAAACACGATTAGCTCATTCATCCTAGATTCACTGTCATACCCTGCAACACATGTTGATGGGCATGCAAACCGTCTGGGTTATGGGAGATTACAAAGACATCACGGGCATTCCCTTTGCGGACGCGGCGGGATATCTAGAGTACGGCGGCAACGCGACGGGTAACGCCACAGACGCGCCAACCGTGATACACTTCTTTGATGGAGATGAAGAGAAAGAATCTTAAAGTTTACCTGTCCATAGACCCAATTGACATCCGAGGACGCGACCATTATGCGGTCTGAGGATCCCAAAAGCTATGACACCACAGTCAATCTCGGACGCTCTAGGAGGATCCAGTCCCTTCCATCGTTGAATCAAATACAAGCAGTTGTGCACGTCTGTGGGGGTGGAAACCTTACTGGCGTCAGTCACCCAAACACTGACTCATGGCTGACAATCAAGAAGCAAATCCCGCTGAACATGAAGTGCACCGATTCGTGATGCTTGGCAATGTTGTCAAAGGGCTTCTCTGGCCTGATTTCTAGGAATGAAGAGGAAGGAAGGCGTCATGTGGTGCACAAGCTCGGCGGCGCACTGCGCATCTAGTGCTGGAGGCATCTTCCTGCTTCTTGTCACTTCTGTACGTTATGAGATTTGAATCTACCAGACGAGCTGTCCTGTACCAGTTCGTCCGCCTGAAAGAAGATGTACGGCCAACGTTCGCCAGAATTTTCAAAGTGTTTCGATGGTCGTGGGATCGCTGGTCCCGAAGCAACCAACCTTGCGGTGCGTAATAGAGGAATCGTTACCGCCGCCCCAGAGCCCTACGCTCGTCTTCGCAAAGCTATTTTGCCGGCTTTCAGCGAGCGCGCACTCCGCGAATAAGAGGGTATCTTATAACTCTGCGCGAATAAGCTGGTAGAGCAGCTGAGGTCACTAGCAAAAGCGGCGCCCCTCAAGAACCTGTGAAGTGGTTCAGCTTGGCTGCCTTCGACACAATTAGCGATTTGGCATTCGGTCAAGCTGCGGGCTGTCTTGAGGACGCGTCTCTGCCATGGTTGCAAGTCAAGCCCAGGTTATCGTCAAATTTCAGTTCGCCGTTCATTACAGCGGCGAGATGTGGTTAGAATGGCTTGCTGCTAAGGCGCAAAAGCTGGCCCTGAAGAAGCACGAAGAACTCACCGCTGCCACGGTCAAGCGGAGGCTGCAGCAGACTGAGAACAAGAAGGAGTTTATGAGCTATATCTTGGAAAATCCTCAAGCCGACTTGAGCAATGCCGACCTGGTTCGAATGGCGTCGGCTTTCATTGTCGCCGGAAGTGGCACTGCAGCCACGAGGTTGTCCGGCATTACGTACTTTCTGTGCAAGGATAAGTCCGCCAGTCAACCTGTTTCTTTCGGACCAAGGAATTGCGTTGGCAAGAGGTAAGTAATGTTTCGAAGATTAGTCGCGACCCGTATCGCTGACCTCAATCAATATGGGCACATGCTGAATTGCGCATTGTCTTGGCCAAGCTCTGATGGAACTTTGAACTTGAGCTTGTGGACACGTCGGAAGATTGGGTGAGCAAGCAAAAGATCTTCCTAATCTGGCAAATGGTCCCGTTGATGATAGAGTGCCACCAAAGGCTGTAAGATATTTATTGATTGTCTTCGCACGTCGAGCAGCTGGCATACTGCTCTGACGTCGCATGGCAAATGGAGTTCTAACCGTGTCGCGGACTATTATCCCCGAATGTGTCCCCCAGATTACAACCAGATCAATCGCTGAGCTCATGAACTATGACGTCTGACTCCTGGACCCCTGTCTTACATAACATATGGCTGGTACACCGTTCCGTTACGGATCGCTGCGTTATACAGCTTCTTGTTCGATCTGTACAGATACATCTTCAAACCCATGGCGCTGGCACAGGCTATCAGACCCATAACCATCATCATGATGAAGGCGAGCTGATAACGCGGCTCGTCCGAGTCGACAAAGAAGTACGGCGCAACAAGGTTGCCAATCTGACCAAGAACGTTCACAAGCGCCACAGAGATGGCGCGCTTCTCTGGCGTTCTACCCATCGTGTTCGAGGTCCAGGTGCTGATGAGAGGGTTGGCAAAGTACATGCCGCCAACGTAGATGAAGGACGCCCCATAGCGAGCGTTGCGGTCCTCGGTGGCCAGACAGATGACGTATCCAATGCAACCGAAAGCGATAGGCCCGGCAAAATGGTATCCGCGTTCCTTGGTTCTGTCTGAATGCCAGGCGTTGACGAGGGATCCCACGGCAGCGAAGATGTAAGGCGGGGCCGTTAGGACGAGGGTAATGGTGTTGTTGTAACCAAAACCGCGGACGATCGACGGGAAGAAGTTGGAGAAGCCATAAGCGGCGGAGATGCCGATGTTCATGCCGACAAGGAGCCACATCTTGTAGTCGAACACGCTCATCTTCAAACCCTGCCAGACTCCTGCCTTTGCCTCCGCGGTCGACACTCGGTCTGCCAGAATACGGGCTGCAGCCACTCTGCGCATGTCCTCGGTCATGGACCATCGAGCACTTCCAGTGGCAGAGTCGGGATAATCGGGCAGAATAAAGAGCGCAATCATTGCGAGACCTGCTCCAGTAGTAGCGAGCACAATGAAAAGCCACTGCCACCCGGCCAGTCCGTGGGAGCCTTCGAGTGTGCCGAAGACGGCTGCTGCTATCAGTCCGGCGGTACAAAAGGCCAAGGTCTGGCCGGTGTACAACAAAGCGCAACGCAGAGCCATCTCTTTACGCGTGTACCAACATGACATGACATAAATTGCCTAGTGAATTGACCGTTAGCTGGAAAACATGTGAGTCGGGGTATGAGTCTTACACCGGGGAAAAGAGGAGCTTCCACGACGCCTGCACACCTTATCAGCAAAGATACCAGACAAGCATGATAGACTACTTGTGATTACCTAGAAAGAATCTCACTGCGACGAGGCCTTGGTAGTTCCTCACACCACAGGTAGCGGCTGATACTCCAGACCAGACCAAAGCCATGCAGCAGAGATAGAGACTAGGCCGAACCTTTCCGATAATCATGTTGGAAGGTATCTGGCCAAGAACGTAACTTTTGAGGCCATTAGAAATCCGATCAATGTCAGAAGGGCCAAGCTTACCCAACACTAAGGATTGACACCGCAGTGCCAAACTGGTACCCCTCCAGGTTGAGGTCTTCATCCAGGCTACTCAGACGAGCTTGTCTGTGAGATCAGGTGTTGTTAGCATGATGCCAGATAGAGTTTGGAGATGATTCATCGGCCGAAACTTACGCGATCGAAGCGCGATCTAGGTAGTTGAAGAGGTAGAGAGCCCATAAACAGGGCATCAACGTCATATCCAAGCGCTTGACGACCTGCTTCTCAAGTTCTCTCCAATTAGTGATACCAAGAGCATCGATTTGCTCTTCGGGAGAAGGAAGAGCCTCTCTCTTCATATCACCGTCATTGGCCTCCAGCACCGAAGGCTCTTTGGTGACTTGCTCAGTGGCTCGCGTCTGACTGTTGTCTATCACGGGGACATTTGCACCCCGCTGGGCAGGTTCATCTTTGGCGGCCATGGCTAAAGATAATGCCAAGAAACGTCCCGGAAAGACTGTAATGAAAATAAGAGAAGATGTTTGGAAAGGAAGAACCCAGAAGGACGCCCGAGAAGATGTGATTCTTATACCCAAGGTGCTCGATTCAGTCAGAGTCGGAAAGCAAGCTCGAGGCAGAAACATGAACGTTACCTAAAGCCTAACCACTTTCCCTCTCCGTCTTTTCCCCATATCCCCCGCTTGCCTAATATCCCTTCCCCAGACCCCGCCTCCAGGCCCCGATTTCTTAACCGACCGGTATCGACCGATGGGTCTGTTGCAAGGTGCTCTGTCTCCTACAACACTGTATTGGAAGCACTTTGTGGGACTCACCTATCTGAGAATCAAAGCGCAAAGAATCCAGTCAAGCCCATCCAATTGTGATTCCACCTGGCCGCAATCGGGGGACGAGGCGGGGCTGGCGCGGCGGAGTATTCCGCCGGCGGACGTATCACAACAGCAAAGTCTCGAATCCCTACTTGCCGCGGAGGATCGACGGTCTGGGCATACGTAAAAGAAAGCGGCCGAGAACGTTGAATGGGCTCATCTTGTCAAAATTTAGGAAGGACGTCTTGATCACGACAGTGGTCGGAAACATTCGGGTGGCAGTGGCCGGGCTCAGAATGCACGTTTACGAAGGCGACCGAATGGGAAGAATTATAAAAGTCACTTCGTGGAGCAAAACGCCCATCCTAGTATGACAAGAAGGAGGAGGCAGCGGGCCAAGACGGCGGGCCAAGATCCCCAAGATTCCAAGACTTCTTGGTATTCGGGGGTTGGCCGACCCGTCAAGAGGCGAACCGAGATGTGGCTCAAAACCAAACTTGGCGCACCAGTTCCAAATGCGCCCAGCAGAGCCGCCTTGAAAATATTCAGGGATTGAATCCATCTATCCACAGGCCTCGTGTAAGATATGACTTCTCCCTGCCCTCATCGGAAGCTATCATAACCGCCGACCTTTCCATTTTCTGGATCTATGTGCAGTCCCCGGCTTCGGACCAAGACATGGTAGGTGGGAAAGCCCTACATCATCTTTGCTCTGCTTTCGTTTATCTTAGGTCTCTGGATGTGCTCAAAGCCAAGAGAAGTGTTCCGAGGTGCTTTCCCATGTAGTGGTGCGTTGAGTAAACGCATACCTCCCTGTGATGCCGACGATAGAATTTCGTCCAGACAACTGGAAACTAGGACCTTCATCTGCACCCCAAGATGAAAACAAAGGGAAATTTTATCTTCATGTTAAATGTGTCGGCATGGTCGAAATAAACGAGCTGACTACTGGCGATTTAAGAGTAAAGCTGCTGAATTCTGCCTGAAGTTAAAGCAATTGAAAATTAACCCAATTTTGAACATGCCGAAATCATTTTGTCCAAGTCCTGCAGCGCAGCGCCCAATCACGTGAGCCCCTGGCGTAGACGCTTCGCGAACGGAACACAAGAACGCTTATCTTGAGAGCTTTCTCTTGCTCAGCTATGCAAGGATCGAAGCCTCACCCAGGTTCTAAGACTATGGACCGTTTTTCTTTAGTATTATCCCGTTACTTCTTCAGCTCTAGCTCATTTGCGCTCAATTTCTGAACCATTTTGGGCGTTGAGGCGGCTGACGTGAACATTCCATCCGCCAGAAAGGGCCGGGCAGTCGGGAATGAAGGGCCAGGTATAACAGCAGGCGATAATGAAACGAAGGACAGTACTCCGCTGCAGCATAGCACAAATAGGACAACGGACTCACCCCTGCAACTGAATTGAGAGTTTTCCACACATGGATGCATGATAGTCGTCCTGGTGTCGTGACAAGTCAAAGTGCATTGTTAGAAGCAAAATCAATGTGATGCCAACAGAGCTAGCCCAAAGCCTCTTGACGCTAGCGGCCATTATCTGGCTAGTTAGTCCAATAAATTAGTTAAATAGCAACATGCCGTTCTCTTCAGCCCTGCAAGCCTAATTTGACTCAGTTGAGGAAAGTCGGTGGCTGGCGATAACACCACCTTGAAATCTTCTCGACCCCAATCACAAAATCTGCACACCATCTAGTTGAAGCATATTAGAAATGAGGCATGCTGCCACGTAGTGTATTCATTCTTTTTCGTCCAAAGAAGAGCTATCTCCAATCAGTACAGTATAGTTCGCTGCCTCTTTTTGCTGCCGCAAGACCATCTCAAGGAATGATTCAAGACTGGACACACCACATTCGGTTCCATCGGGCCACCCAAGCACTTGACGTGTTCCAACATTCTGCCCGGCTCTAGGAGCCTAGAAATATTCTGAGCCGAGTCTTAGATGTTGTCTTGGAAGTCTTGCTCAGACATTCTGCAGTGTTGTCAACATTCGTGTGGCCCAGTGGCTGCGACCGAGCATCCCATGTCATCTCACGGCTCGTGATCAGAGCTACCTATTTATGGAGCTAAGCTTTCGCCTAAGAGAGCCGCGACTTTACCAATATAGTTGGAAATAAGACGCCTTTTCCGGGAAGGTGTGGATAGACTACTGCGGGGTCGTAATTCAACTAAACTCAGCCGTGCTGCGAAGGACAGTCCAGCGATAGCAAGAATGAGTTTGATCTTGTCTCTTTTGTCCCAAAAGATTTAAACTGTAAGGCTTCAGCCCCGAAAGCTAAAAAGGAACAGCCTGGCTCTTCTAGTGCCTTTTTTGCTACCTATGTTCAGCCACCCAGCTCTTCACGACGAGCAGACGGGGGATATAAGAGACTGCCCTGCTCTCTGTAACCTTTACTCGACATCTGAAGATTGTTTACACTAATAACTACCGGTCGTTAATTCAATCTTTACCCCTCCAGTTGACAACATGGTCAGGATACGCGACTTTCTCCTGCTTGGAATCGCTGCCATAGCCGCCTGCTTCACCACTCGTTCCTGAAAGCTCGTCTGTTCTGCAGTCCCGATCAGACCAAGCCGGAAATCCCGTCCCGGGTAATTGCTCACCAGCCTGTGGGAAATACAGCTTCGTCTTCGCGTAAGGAGCTCCGATTCCAGATCCCCAAGTTGTTTCATCAGTACTCCTTCTAATCATAAACTACACACTGCAGCGGTCTACCATGGAATCAGCCGGCAGTGGCAGCAAGTGGCTTTACACCCCAGCAAGTTGAAGCTGGTATTCGGCAAGATATGGCAGCCATTGTGAAGGCGGGCTACAACATCAAAGGTCAGCAACCACTCCATGACGTATAGAATATGGTCACACTGAAGATGTTACAGCGGTTCTCCTTGGTCCTGAGGACAGCCTGGATTTCCTCTCGAGCGAGTTGAAGGGGGCGAAGTGGAGAGGTGTTGGCGTAGGATTCGGCGTCCGAGGAAATCCCTCCCCTGTCATCACGCGCCGTCTGATGGGTACGTAACCTCCGGAGTTGCCATTGAAGATTTACTAACTAATATGCTCATCAAAAAGATATCATCCAACTATACCGCGACGAGGAGCCGCGTTCTCGAATTCTTTTCAACTACTCTCCCGTAACGTCGCTCTGGGCCATCCAACAATACTTCCCGCTCCCTAACAACTGTACTGACAGTCCTGGAAAAGATCTGGTAAGGGCTGCTCTGCGAATTTGCCGCTTGCACTGACATGAGTGACAGGGGATCGCGATTCGCTGTAAAGCCTGCAATCCGCCGAATTAGTCGAAAGAACCTTTGGTAGTGGGGATCATGGGGGTAATGTTGTTGCAATTAGATGCAAAATGAGATCTTCTCCGTATATAGCCTTTTTAGAAGGAAGTTAATCAGCGATCTATTGCACAGTACGCATGAGATCCCGTGGGATTCGAAGTCCTCACCTTACGGTAGCTTGTGGTTTTTCAGCCAGCCTCGGCTGTCAATCACACCAGACAACGAAAAAGTCCCCGACCAGTTTTCCTAAAAAGTGTGGAAACTGCGACGCCCAGAAAATATAATCTACAGTCAGAGCTTTTGGATGACGTTCCTCGAACCTTTGACCCCTCCCAGACCCAACCTTGATCTGTACCAGTTCCCCAGAGATCTGGCCGAGAAACTCAACGTGAAGAGCAGTTCGGACGGAGCAAATCTGCCGCTTGCTTCTTTTCCCTACATGCTTGTTTGAGCCGCGTCGGCCGGACGCGGAACCTTGCCGAGACTGACATTTCACCCCTGTCTAATACCTGGCTCCGGACTCAATTTGAAAGTCTCTCCGGTAACCCTCCGGATAAGTGGGTCTCAGAGCGGAGACGGCACGGTGTTGGGATTACCTTCGTCGGAGTAACTTTTTGATTCCTCCGTGCTGTACTTACCGTGTGTAAAGCTGGAGTCAGAGACACGAAGAGGGAACCATCAACCTGATCGTAACATGACGTGAAATCCGAATCACATCTTGTAAGAAGAGTAGCGCCGTCTCATTCCGCAATAGACAAATGATATGCTATTCGAACAGCCAGCAATACGTCTCTGGAAGCATTTGGAAATTTCTCGGAGCACACAGTGTGGAAATGGTGAGATTTGGGGACGAACTCTTCATCCGAAGTTACCATCAAATCTCAGGACCGGTCTGCCGTCAGTCCAAGGAGCCCATAGATCGCAGCTCAGTCCCACCATCTCCCTCGGAAACCAAGCTTCGCAAGCCTCCCCCGTATCTTGCGCTTGTCGTCACACGCGATTTCGAACCGACTCCTAGCCAGCGCGTCCAACTTGGCAATACAGCAGATCTGCTCTCACAATAGCACTCAGGTCGTTTTCTTAAAAAAGAATGGGAGAGAGAGAGACCGCAGGCGACTTAACTTACGCCTTTGCCTAGCGGCTTCCCGCCAGCACCTGAGCAGATACCATTATCCTCAATCACCTTATTGCACACATCCCGACAGAGGAACGTAGATCTCTGGCACGTAGTCAGGGCGACGAAAAGAGTTATTGCGGTGAATGTGATCTTCATTGCGTCTTTAAAGTTTTGTGAAGAATTTCCAGGGGTAAGGGAATTGATGAGGATTTCGCGAGAAGCCTGGGGGATGTACAAGTTGATGGACAGGGTCAGCCAGAAGTAAGACGGACCATGCAATGCCAAGAGTACAGGTTCGTCTGTCTTTTGCAACCCCCCAGTCAAGCAAAGCCAAGCCGAGACAAGCAGTCGCTCGTGCCGTTCCGTCACATAGCCCAGCCGCCGGATGGGTGGAGCAGCACCGGCCGGGTTTATCAGAAGCGAGTCAGCTCCCCAGGCGAGCCACTGCGTCGGGACGACTCAGACGTATGAACTCGAGGCACTGACACGTTGACAACGGCGACAGCGACGAACAAGTCCCTGTCTCGCGGCGCTGCTATATGCTGTAAGGCCGTCAATGAAAGGGCGGCCTCGCGACCAGCAGCCCGAACCTCGGTGCTTCAGCTCATTCCAGACCGTCCCGTCTCGTGGCCTCTCCGAAATAGATTTTGGGTTGCTCTTTAGTCCCCGAAATAAGCACTGGAAGTACCCGGACGACCCACGTCACCTGGTCCCGGCCTTCTGCCGTTGGTCCACCAGACGCAGCAGATCTGGCCATCAATGACCCAATCCGCCCCGGGTGAGTCCGATGAGTTGCGGGGGAGCGAGGTAGCAAAATTGATGCACGCGTTGTGAGCTAGCTCGCAGAGACACAGGGTTGATCCCGAATACCATCCGTGGGCCCCCTCTATCAGAGCCATGCCATTCCCAATGGATATCATTGTGCGACCCCGATACCCCCAATCCGTATATCTAAGACTGACCAAAAACATTTTACGCGAGAGTCGAGATCCTGGCTCCAACGAAATGCTTCACAACCCATTTCACGAACGTCTTCATAATACGGTCCTCTGCTGGACCGTATCGTCCAGCAAGCGTTCGCCCAAACAAATCAAGCGAAGTAGCTCTTCCACAACACACCCTCCAAGTCTTCGAGCTGTTCTGGAGTGAAATACTGCAAGCGAGTTAGCAAGGCCTCAGTAACAGGGCATTTTGACATCATACCTTTTGATCTACGCTCCAGCTGTCTTGTCTCGTCTTCTTGAAGTCGGACAGAATGGCCTTGGTAGCCTTGCCGACAACGCCGGGGTCACTGGCTGCTCGGGTGGCAAGGATTTGGAGAACCTCGGGCATCCATGATGGAGGCGGAGTGGCATAAGGGAACGCCTCGATGAGCGCGCCCAAGCCCAGCACGGCAGCATGGCGACGGACAATTTGCTTAGAGGTATCGATAGGCGTCTCCGTGCCCGGTAGCTTGCGCTTGGGCATGGGATTCAGCCGCAGTTCGTCTTCGTACCGCTCCTTCAAGAGTTGGATGGTGGGGTCGCGGATGCGCTTCGGCGAGCATCTGATCATTCCGGCAAGGGTAGCTGACGCACAAGAGCGCACCTCGAGCTGGGGGTCGGCCAACATGTCGCTAACAGCATTGAACAAGACATCCCGTTGCTTCTTCTCTATGAGGAACAGGCGACGAAAGTAGATCACCTGCATGTTGACCATGGAGCGCAGGCGTTGGTGCCAGCTCGTGGCAGTCTTGCCAATCCGCACCAGAGCGTCGATGAAGGGGCCATCCTCGCCGACGCGGAAAGGAATGTTGGGTAGGTGGCGGTAGACGTGGTATGCAAGACGCATCAATTCGGGATCCTCTTTGACATCCATCATGTGAAGGAGTTGCTCCATGAATGGCTCGGGGAAGAAGGGCATTAGCTGCGTGCACTCCTGCGATGACAACGTACTGTCGAGCCATGTGAGAACAGTCTTGGATCCTGATGTGTAGGACGAGGGCGTTTGCTGGCCTGGAGTGCGCTCGTGACGCCACCGCTCGAGGCGGCCAAAGATGTCGAGAATTGTTGCTGAGAAGGCCTCAGGAGGTTGATAGGGGCGAATGCCCAGAGACGAGGCCTCATTGTTTGCTGCAAGAAGAGCATCCACACTTTCGAAGGACTCGTGGTATCTCGTGCGATAAATCGTGGCAATAACCCTTCCCATGGCCTCCCGTACGGTCTTGTAAGGGTGATCAATGTGGGCCAAGAAGTCCTCCAAGATAGGCTTTTCGTGGCGGTAGTGCCAGCCGGCATCGGTGATGATAAACTCTAGAACCTGCACCTTGCTCGACTCCTTGAAGGCGGCGTTGGATGACATGTCCAGTCGGAAGGCACTCAAGTTGTGGACAAGTTCGTGTGAGCGACGAGGATCCTTCGGGTCTACCGTGAGGTGCAAACACGACACCCAGTATTGCAGATTCTCGGGCGTAAGATCATCATTGATGACTTTTAGCATCAGGTTTGCAGCAAAGCCCCAAACTTTGTTGCGAAAGTCGGGCGGATCATCACTCGACCCAGCCATCAGTGCTGCCAAGATTTCAGATGTCGCTCGGTGTTGATGCTTGTCACTGCCGTCGCCGTACACCTCGGTCGTGAGCTCCTTGACATCATCCAACGTGATGGCTGTGCCTCCATAGTGCATCAGGTCAAAGACGTGCATGAGCATGTAAACATTACCCATGCGGAACCTGTCGGCGTTGGCGTCGCGTGGTTCTTGCTTGAGATAGTCGAAACAGGTCTTCAGCCAGTCGCGCGTGAGCATCTTGCCAATCTGCTCCCGAACAGCAGATTCCTGCTCGTCGTAGTCGGTGAAAGCCAAGGGCTGTGCACGGGATGCGAGGAACTTCTTGCCCCATACCAACCAACCAGGATGGTCCGAGTCGACCATGTATTCCGCATTCTCTGGGGTGGCGAACGCGTCGAGATACTTGTCGGTGAAGGCCTTGTCTCCTTTCGTGACCTCAATCGTCAACTTGTTCCTGTCTTTCTCCTTCTCAAGCAGGTAGTTGCGGTATTGGTGGTCGTATGCGGCTCGCAGCTCAACAGCCTCGAAAACCGAAGTAAAAGCCGACATGTAGCTGGTTCGAAGACCGGGATGAGTATCGTTGGTACCTTGGGTGACGAGCGTGATGAATTCGGGCGGTGCCAGGGTATCGAAGCGAAGACAAAGGTTCGTCGCGAAGATGACGCAGCGAGACGCTATCTTCCAGTGTGCTTCCTTGGCGATCTGGGTCAGTTCCAACCCTAGAGCGGCCTTCTTCTTTTCAACCCGGGCGCGGCGCTGGACGATGAAGTTGTGGCGACTGTCAATGGCATGGGAACAGTCATCCGACGGGCGGATCTGCTCAACAAGGTCCTGGTTGACAATGATCATGCGTTCAAAGGGCTTTCCAAAGTCCAGCAGAGGGAACAATGCCGTAGCTCCGAGCTGCTGAATACTGGGCTTGTCGATGGTTCCAGCCTTCAGGTATAGACGCATGGCCTCTGGAGCGAATCTCCAGTCCTTGACGATCGTCTTCAGCAGTGTGGTGAAGAACAGGGTGTACATCGCACCCTTGATACGATCGTGGTCCACTTCGTCGAGAGCAACGCGAAGCCTGTTGATGAGGATGGGTATGACCAGGGGCCTGCCTCCAATCAGTGCCTTTAGAGAGGAGTCCAAGGCGCTCTGGGCGACCCGCCTGACATCAGCGTACGAGGACACTGACGATTGCGCCAAGTTCAATAAGAGTTGCTTGTCGAGTTCACTCTTCTGTCTGGCAGATGCATTGTGCTTTACACGTAGCAGCTGGTATGCATCCGCTCGCTTGATCAACAGCGGCCGCGGGTAGACCTTGCGCAAACCGCTGATCTTAAACGCGGAGATGTCTGACTTGTACAGACGAAGATGTCTTTCCAGAGGGTGGGCGGACCGCTCAATACCGACGTCGGTGATCCAAGTACGGTAGGCTGCGTATAGGGCGGTGAAGCACGCGACATCATCTTCCTGATTTCCGTTGAGGAAGTCGTGAGTTCCGCAAAGCAAGTGACCAACGTCCTCTCTCAGCTCATGCAGCTTGTGGTAAGCCGGGTCATCGGTGTTAAGGAGGTATCCCGCGTCGTAACGGTACTGAGGGCGTGTCTCTTCGTCCTCTGCAGCCTCAGCGAGAGGGTCGTCATCATCCATGGGGGTATCGTCGTCTCCGTCCTCCCGGGGCCTGTCATGACTTGGACTCTCACCGGACGCACGATGGGGGTCGAACAAAGTGGCAACACCGGAAATAACCAGACGAATCTGTTGTAAAAGTCTCGAAACTTCGTCGGACCACTCCTTGTTCTTTCCCTTACGACTGACCGGCGGCTTCTCGCTCATGAGAGAATCCAGCTTCTCCGCAGCGGCCTTGGTTTGCGAGTCGAAAAGTTCGACAGCGAACTGCACCTCGTCCGCGGACGGACGATGCCACTTGATCGTCAGGTCGGTTGGAGAGGTGGTCTTTCCCCAATCATCCACGTCAAGACCTCGGTTGATGACGTCTGGTTCGTACAGAGCGCTGTCGATGGGGTAAGTATGTGTTAAGTTGAGTAGCAAGTGATGGATATAGTTGGAGATGTGGATGGTAGGAAGTCCACGGCACTTCTCTTGCATGTACTTGGCAATATCATGCAGGTCAGTCTGATACTTCAAGACCTCCTTGCCAACATGTACCACAGTCATTCCGAGCATGCTCACATGCCACACAAGAGCGCGATCTCTGGGCAGATAGTCTGTGCCGCTGCTCCTATCTGACGCAGCGTGGTTGTAGTCAATCTCGTTGCGGATGTTCACAATGAGCATTGGGATGAAGACCTTCAGCGTCTTTTCGGGGTTCACTTTGCACAAAGCATTGAGAATCCAGGCCATGGCATCTCTCGCCTGGTGTACGACGTGAGTAGAGACAAACGAGGAAAGCTTCTCAAGAGCCGTGTCGAACAGCTCTGGCGACAACGACGCGAAAAGAGGAGATAAGGCAGCTGGAAGGGCGTTGATAACGTTATCCTCTGGTGTTCCTCCCCTAATGTGGGACGCATCTGGGAGATTCTCCAGCAGAGTGAAGACCTTGCCAAGGAGAGCGATGACGAATTCGCCGAGGCCTGCTGTTGATGATCGCAGAATGTTGGCTTCGTCCTCGTCGGTGATTTCGGTCTCGTAATCAAGCTTGATGTCTTGGCCTTCACGCTCCATGCGCTCCATTTCGCCCTGGACCCACTGCATAGCCAGACTAGTGTCGTGGACGGAATCGCCATCCTTGACCAAGGGAACCATGGGGATGCTGTAGGCAACACTCTGAATGAAATTAAGGGTGTACTGTGTCTTTCCTAGGTCGTTTGCATCGATGCCAGGGAGGGCCAAGGCGAGCAGAGCGGTGATGTGGCACCTGAATCCCTTGGTCTTTGACATGACATTCGCGATCATCTGTAAACCGTTTAAACTTGACGTTGTGCGGTGAACCTCAACCAAGCCTTGTAAACTTGGGTAGAAACGCTGCAGAGCGCCTGGTAGAATGAGGTTCGGTTCCAGGTAGGCCAGACCCTGGAGGGATGCGTAGTAATAATGCGCGACTCTGTTGCTCTTGGAGAAAAGACCCATGTACGTGACCTCTTTGAGCGCGTTGACGAAGCGCGCCTTCAACGCCGGGGTAATCTTGCGGTCTTCGGGTGTGTCGAGCTCGCCGCTCTTCTCTCGGTTCCAGCGAGAGACGAAGATGTCAGTCAAGTAAACGGTGAATTGGCCGAGGAAAGTCGTCCAAGAGCCGGCATTGGACGGGTGGTAGAAGGTGTCAATTGCCTCCAAGAGTCCCTCGAGGCTGGAGAGGATGGAACTGTCCTGCTCGAGACACTTGGGTGATAGAGAGTACACTATCCAGCGTGCAATCATGTAGGCCGTCGGATACTTCTTCTTGTCCTTCTCCAGATACAGTCCCAAGCCAGACGAGTAGTCTAGCGTTGAGTAGGGCGAGTTGGACTGGCCGACAGGAATCTCGGTAAGGCGCAGAATGGCCGTGAATATCCATTCGGACTGCTCCTGAGTGAAGATGCCGTGGGCGTCGAAGGGAGTGTGCGACGACTGCAAGAAGTCCCTTGCCATGCGTGAGTAAAGGTCGATGAAGAAGATATCGAAGCTCTTGGAGCGGGCGATCAATGACCACAAGTGGAATAGTGTGGGCATGAAGGACTGAGGCTGTGAACACGGCACGTTCTCGGGTGCAGCATCGGTAGGCAACAGGGCATTGATGGTGCCGACGACAATGTATGCGTTCGACACGTCTGAGGTGCTGAAGTACGGTAAGAACTCGTCGAGCATCTCCTTCCGGTCCTTGGGGTCGAAGTATGTTTGCGCATGGAGACACAGCTTCCACAGCTGTTTTTGCGATCGACGTCGGTTCGTTTGATGGGATGCAACTTCGGAAGGCAGAACGAGGGCCTTGATTTCGCGCCACAGAGGACGCCAGTCGAGCAGCAAATCATCGACGGGCTTTAGATAGTGATATTTCCTGGGGAGCATGGAAGTCAGCACACAAGGCGAAGGCAATTGACGGAGGGGTTGGTCGAACACAGCATAGACATGGGGATGCAGCAAAGCATATATCGGGCAGCCAGGAGGGCCAAATAAAGCGGCAATTGAAAAGGGACATACCTAGTGAGCACGACGACCATTCGCAGGAAACGGTCACCGGTACCCGGGTCCAAGCCAGGAGCCAGGCAGAGGTGGTAGTAGAGCTTGGCCAAGGTGGCGCGTAGCTCCCTCGTCATCTCAAACTTCAGGTTCAGCCATCCCTGGAGCTCTCTGGTCCAATGCAGGGCCCCGGGGCTGAAGTCTTCGGCCTTGATGGCGATGTAGAGATGCTTGAGGATGCCGGCGAGTGCGGCATCGCGCTGCGACTCCTCCTCGACGGGGAAGGGGAGGTGGTTGAAGTAGCTGAAGGTCCGGGGGCGGTAGCGCTTCTTGTCATCCTCATCTGGTTTCTTGTTGTAAGGAGGACCGGGGGAGTTTGATCTGGAAATGGTGTCGACCGAGGTGAAATGGCTAGAGAGGAAATGGGCGGTCGATGCTGCTGACAAGGCGGCGGCGTGGTCGGAGGGCTGCGGCCCCGGCGTTTCGTCCATGATGTGTGAAGCGATGCGTGCGGCAAGGGCACGATATTGCTCGCAATGGTTGGCAGCAGCAGCAGAAGGACGGAAAGGCGGTCGTGATCGTCAAAGTCGCGGATGGTGGTGTTCAGGGTCAGGGTCGCAAAGGTGCAGGATCGATCAAGCTCCCGCTCCCACACCAAAACCGCGATGGGAGCTGGTGAGATCAAATTCACTGGGAAAGCTGGAGGTCCAGTGTTGTCGGTCCCGGGGCGGCTGTTGATCCGGATACGATGGATGGAGGACGGGACCGGGTGGTCTATTCGGGTGTGAAGCTATATGTCCGTACGGCAAGGTATTCGAGGATGGTGTACGTATGCTGTTGCTGTCCTCTGAAATGCTGCTCTGAGGTGATGTCAAATTGAAGCAAAATCCCCAAAGAAAATACGTCGTGTGTTCAATGTTCCCTTTCTCGCCTCGCAATGGGGGCAAAAAAGGCAGAAAAATGAACAGCGGCGAGGGGATACAGCAGAGAGAAAAAGAAAGGACGTTTGTCGGATGCGGCGTTGATCAAATACCAGCCGGTCGGGGGGTGACACAAGCACACAAGGACTTGACGGGCGGGAGGGGAGAGAGAGAGTGATGATGCAGCGACAGCAGCCTGGGCTTCACCTTTGCTGGGAAGGGCTGGCTATTCGTCGCCTGTAAGCGAGTACCTGGCTGGAGCTATGGGAGAGGTATTCTTTTTGCTGAACATAACCCAAAGAGTACATCGATCCAAAGTCTCTAACTGAGCAGCGGGCGCACCTCAGCCTGCAGTGGGTTTGCTTACAGTGATAGAAGGTGGGAGGTAGTGTACGCATACTTGGCAGCCTTGCCTTCCCCTTCCTCGCCCCGGGAGGCTTCCCGTTCCTCGTTGGTGCACCTGCTTCGACTCGCACGCACCTGGCCTGTGACCTGCTTGCCTCCCCTCAATTGCCCCACTTCGCTGTCCTTCGGCTTGCTCTCTGAGTGGTTGCTTCCAATTCCCATGGTGGCAGCTGCACCATCAGGGCCCCTTCTGCTTCCGCGCCACTCAGCCGCCATGAACCCTTATGTATCTTCCCAGTGTTTTTAGGCGGGAAAGTACATGAGACCCTTTTTCAGCAACCTGCAATGGAAGCTCTTTGGCTCCCGCCCAGCACACTGCACTGATCACATTTCGAGCTGCATCCTTTCTTTTTTATCACGAAAACACCAGAGCTCCCATCACCAACAACCCCGCATCAACATTGTCTATTTGCTAGTCAGGCCTCCCATCTCAGTTTCTGGGTACATATGCTGTTCCTCCATCCACAGAGCATCTCTCGAACTATTGAGGAGGGAACAACGCACAATCTTACGAAATGACCTGTTTGCTCACCTCTCACAGCATCAGCATCAGCATCTGCATCTGCATCCCGCAAGTCGTCTTCCCCCTCCTCTTCGGCGCGAACATCTCCTTCTAACGCCTCGTGATCGACGCAACACGCCGTATTGAGTTCCCTCCCATGTTGTGACCAGGGCCAACCCCCCCCCCCCCCCCGCGCCACGAGGCCACCACAACCGCCTCCAACTTCCAGCTCCTCCGAACGCTGCGGCTACCTGCGTCTCCAGTCATGCTTCTCACAGAGCGACTTCAAACTCCCAATGTTCCAACTAGAACAGCCAGCAAAGTTCCTCGCCCAACCGGCCTTAGACTCTGCCCACTCCGTGGAGATGACATTTCTCACCGGACCACCCTCGGACCACGGGCGGGGAACCGGCCGAGCCCTCCCGGCAGACGGACAGACAAGGATAAGGGCGTGGCCATAGCTCCCCCCCTGATTCTCGATCCTTTCCCGTTCAGCTCGCCGGAGGCCGAGGCCATAACGACGCAATCATTTGCATCACGTGTCTCGAAGCCACACGAGTGTTTTTCCAACAACTTTACCAGAGCGCCGCGTTATCACCTTCAGCTTGTCTCTGAACAGTGTTGCCCCAATACCTACTATAGCCAAGCCCCATTCTGGAGAGGTCCATCCCAAATCACTGCCATCGCCCACTTGAGACTCCGGGAAGGGTTCTAGCGTTCCTGTCATGTCGCCGCCTCTAAGCGAAAGGCCAGGGCCCGGGAAGCTGTGCCGCGTGCCCGGTACTTTATCGTCCGTGACGCAAATTTCAAGCTGTGGCAGAACTCAACGCCGCAGCTCAGGCCTGGTTTTTAGATAATGGAATTCATGTGTTCATGTGATGGAAATCTCAGGTGGGTTTGCGCTCAAAAGCAATCTGCATCTGCATCTTGAGGTGTCTATCTCAGACTTGAGATGACTTGGGCAGTGTAACGCCGAGGCACACTCACAACGTAACATGCGTTTATCTAGCAATCACAAAAGACTCGGAGACACATAATTCATGGGTGAAGAACGATCAACGACAAGCATCAACATCACCCCAAAAGTGTGGCAATTTGGCTCCGAGCATTCGGCGCCGTACCCGGCCTCGAGAGGGCCTGCCGACTAGAGATTTTCTCGAAATTCTCTGCAGCATTTCCGTCTATCTCCATCCCATCAAACTATACGTCGTGTGACCTGCAGAGCCCAGACCACATCGCATCCTTGATAAATAGCATAAGATCATACGAGCCCACTATTGCGTCTCCTAAATACCAGTTTCCTGGCGTGACCCATCTGGGCCGCACAACCCGGTCCCTGCTGACTCGTTCATCCCATCCCAAATCAAATACAGGGCACAGCCCGAAACAGACGCAAGCTGAAGTGACGACGAGAACCTCACATCCACGACGATTTCCGATCACTATCGCAACCTCCATCTCATTCGCCTCAACCTCGTCTCATCCAAGGTTCATAAACCGCACTCGTCCAATGCGTTCTTCATAATTATGGCTGTCGCAGACGAAGAAGCAAGTGAGTTTACCTATTTCCTCTAATTCCATCACTCACCTAAACGGATCAGACACGTTCGAAATATCGACACGGTCGGTAGACCAGGGTCAGCAATCTGACGAGCCTCTTCAAAATGCCCTAAGAGCGACTCTCTCGCGCACCCGGAGCCGCACCAACACTATCCTTGAAAAAGTCTCCCTCCGCGAGCGCATCCACCACTTCACATTCGCATGGTACACCCTCACGTGAGTCCCACTCCCCGTCCGCCCCGGCCACGGCCCCGGTCCCGGCCCCGACTCACCCCACTCCAGCATGTCAACCGGCGGCATCGCCCTCCTCCTCGCTGAAACACCCCACCGCTTCACCGGCCTCGACACAATCGGCCTGGTCGTCTTCCTCCTCGACATTGTCCTCATCTTCCTCATCACCCTGACCCTCTGCCTGCGCTTCTCCTTCTTCCGCAAGGCCCCTGCCAAAGCAATCACTCATCCCTCAGAGTCCCTCTTTATCCCAACCTCCTTCCTCTCCCTCGCCGTAGCCCTGTCCAACATCCAGCACTACGGCGTCCCGAGATGCGGCCCCTGGCTGATCGCCACTCTCCGCGTCTGCTTCTGGGTCTACCTCATCGTCACCTTCTTCGCCTCCGTCGGCATGTACCACCTCCTCTTCACCGGCCGCAGACGCCTATCCCTCGACAGCATGACCCCGGCCTGGATCCTCCCCATTTTCCCCGTGATGCTGGCTGGCACCCTCGCGGGCTTCATGTGTCGATCGCAACCACCGGACCAAGCAGCAGCAATGGTCGGCGCCGGCCTCGCCGCCCAAGGCCTGGGCTTCCTAATATCGGCTTTCATGTACGCGACGTACCTCTCCCGTCTGATGACCATTGGTCTCCCCGGCCAACGACCAGGAATGTTCATCGCCGTCGGTCCACCCAGCTTCACCGCCGCAGCTCTGGTCTCGATGGCCGCCGACGTGCCTCGTCTAATCGCCTCCGAAGACTCCCTCGTCTCCGAGTCGCTGCGCTCAGCAGCGTATCTTACCGATATGGAAAACGCAAGCACCGTCGCTCTCGCCGTCCGCGCCATGGCGCTTTTCAGTGCAGTCTTTCTATGGGGGCTTTCCTTCTGGTTCTTTTCCTCCGCGTGCCTATCTACGCTGTTTGGCATGCCGGACCACTCGTTCCATCTCAGCTGGTGGAGTTTCGTGTTCCCCAACGTCGGCTTTACTATCGCCACCATACGCATCGGAGACGCATTCGGCAGTGAAGGATTGTTGTGGTTGGCGACCGTGTTCACGGTTCTGTTGGTCGCTGTTTGGCTCTTTGTTGGTTTCTGCTGCGCCAGGGCGGTAATCCGGAGGAAGCTTGTCTGGCCTGGTCGTGACGAAGACAGCGACTGAGGCGTTTCGGGCTCGGTTAATAGAAATTCAGTAATTCAGAGAGCGGAGTCGCACGCCTTCGATCTCTTCCTAATGTTGTAGATTAAGACAGGATACCCCACCTTGTAGAGGCATTACTCCAGAATAAAATCGGAACATTAATGTTGCTGTTTGTTCTTTTTCGGGCTCGAAGTCTTGATGTCTAATGAAACCGATAAAAGCCATTCTTCCATCCCGTATGAATGTACAAAAAACATTGTTGAAGCACACAGAGCTGCTAAATCGGCCTCTGCACATCGTTTTGAAGAGCGTCGTCGTTCGCATGTTTTCCGTCATGAATAGACTGACCTTCGCCGAGAGACAGGCCTGGTGAGAAATGGAAAGAGAGCCCAAATACCTACCTTATGCTTCTATTGCCGAGGTCTTTCGCCACAAGTCACATCTATGAAAGCACTCACCCCCAACGTTCTTGCCCTTTATCTCAGAAACAGCCGTACGAGCTCACCACGTTGCCAATGGCGCCTAAACAAGTGGCTGGCTGATACCCCGCAGGCCTCAGTCCAGCCCCGTCTTGAGGTAAGGCCACCCTGGCTTGCCATTGGGCAGATTCCATCATCCTCTCAGCTTCGGCCGGTGGAATGCAACAGACACGCTGCGGGCCGCCGATTGCCGAGCTTCCTCTTACCTGTTTCCGGGACTCAGCTCAGTTGTCTGTCGATTCACAGTCTTCAGCCGTGTGACTGCCCATGCTCTACGAGATTGGCTGTATGTCGCGTTATTCTGAACTGTACACAACGAAAGCGGTAGCAAAATGTTAGAGCTGAGAATTGTTAGACCGTAGACCCGAATACTTCAAGATGGGAATCATGCATGCATATATCGCCTTCAACCTCGTAGGAATATCCCACTCTTTTGACGCGAAACCCTCTTGATATCCAAACATATAATCATTACCACTTCACCATGGCTATCGCGGCTAGAACCTCTCCCTCAGAGCCCGTCTCTGAACACAACCAGCGGGAAACATGGTCTACCATCTCCGAGCCGCTCCTGATGTACTTGCTGCAGCAAGGCCAGCAGTTTCATGACTCCCTTGGGTCTTCGGAGTCGGCGGGAGATCAAAATAATGAATTGCCGGACGAAAGCGAGGAGGTCAAAAACATCCTCCTCAAATTGATCGAAAAGGGCCCAAAGCCAATTCCTCAGAGAAAATCAGTGAGTTTTCTGCACATCACACACCTCGTAGACAACATACTGATCACCTCCATCAAACGTCATCGTCATCGAAGCAGGAGTATCCGGCCTCTCCGCAGGCTACGAGCTCAAACGTGCTGGTGTGAACATTAACATCCTCGAGACCTCCTCTGGAGTTGGCGGCCACGTAGTCACTTTCAGAGGCCTTGCTTTCGCCCCAGGTTGCAGAGGGCGGTGCCATGCGCATTCCTGCCAAGTTCCAACCACTTTCTTCTGCACGAGACCATCAAGCGTTTCGACATTGGCGAGCTCTTGGGTTCGACGTGGAGAACAAGTTCATCTGCCCTAGTGGACACCGAGATGGCCAGAGGATGAGATATCCCGAGTCCATTGACAAGCTCCACAATCATAACGTAGAGCTTCTCGAACTCTTTCCAAGGTTATACAAGCACGAGCGCGGAAAGAACGGTGATGAACTCTTCGAAATCGCCATAAAGCCATTAGTCAAAACCTTCCATGAGGCATTCGACGCAGCGGCTGGACCGCGTCCGAAGAAAATCAAAGAGGCGTACGAAGCAGGCACGAGGGATTACGACAAGTACACGCTCCGCTCATATCTAACTGATATGGTCCACTGGAGCGACGTCGCCGTCAAGCTCTGCGACCTGGGAAACTCCCCCGTTGTCTTAGATAACGGCTTTATCGAATTCCGGAAGGACACATTTGTCTCAAGCAACTCAGCGGGCGCAGCCAGCCGGAATGACGCAGTTGCAGGGCGGCATGGACCTGGTTCCGAAGGCCTTCATCGCGCCCGAGAGGGGCGCGGACTCCCTCATCGATAACATCATCTTCGGCGCACGAGCGCTGCGCCTCGTAGACGTGAAGCCAGAGGTCGGAGCCAAGCAGGGTAAGGTAAGAGTCACCTACCAAACTCCGGCGGCGGAGAAAAGGACGATCGAGAGCGACTACGTCATCCTCGCGATCCCCTACACTGCGCAGCGCTCCATCACCAAGCCGCGCCCCTTGCAGGAAGAGGCGATCCGCGAGGTACTGCTGCAATACGAGAAGCGATGGACCATGGTGGAACGAAGTGTTCCAGAACAACGGGCAGGGACTAGACGGTGGCATGGTCACCGACTTGCCCATCAGGTACACCATGTTCCCCGTGACGAAGGGCAACTCCCAATTCGAACACAGCAGCCGCGGCGGCGTGATGGCTGCGTATACTTTCCAGCAGGACGCGACTATCATGGGAGCCATGTCTCCAGCTAGGCGGATTCGGACGGCGGCGGAGAACCTTGACTTCACTTTCCCCGGAGCTGGGTCTCTCGACTACCTTGAAGCGGGCACATCGCAAGTGTTCCCCACCGACGAGCTTGCTGGTGGCAGCGCTTTCTGTCATTTTGGGCCCCTTCAGGAGAGTATATGCCTTCAGACGATGTGTGATAGTGATTGTTAAGACCGCGTGTTCTTGCTGGAGAGCAGGCAAGTTACCTACTTTCATGGGTGGATCCAGGGAGCGTTGGAAGCTGGCCTGCGGTGTGTTCAGCAGCTTTGCGACGCTGCGACTGACAATAAGTATTACTAGCTGTCATTAAGTGAGAGTCAAGGGTTTGAGATGGTAGTACTCTGGAATCTGCTCCAAAATAGAATACCACGGTGATCGCACTTGCAGTGAGCCTGAAATGCTCGTCAAAATGAGGTTGTATTATCAGTTTTCCTGTCGTCATCTTTAGTCGTTCTCACCCTCCACGGCGTATTCACAAGTAGTTCTTCCCGGATTCATCTATAACACCTGCACAAAATCAAGTCCATGACGGAATGCCTCGAAGACGTATAAACTCCACTATATAACGCCTGAAGTCATGCTTAAGAGATAATTTCATTGTGGAACGAACTCAAAAATTGAGCAGTGAGCTCCAAGGGAGAAGCTAGAGGTATTAGCTGTCGTTGCAGGTCTTGGGTCTTCGCGTGAGGGAGGGGCTCGGGTAGAAGGGAAGAGAGTTGACCTTGGCGGAAAGGAAGTGCGCAACTATGACGCTAGAGGCACAGAATTTGAAGCTTGCTATGGTACGGCGTTGGATGCCATGCTTAATATTGGAGAAATTACCAAACAGCAACATAAGATCCCATTTAAAGCCAGTTCGTATGGTTTTGGATGACTAGCATGCACCAGTAACGCTAACAGTCGTTGGCGTGGTGTTACCAATATTTTGCCTCAGCACTTTTTTTTTTTTTTTTTTTTTTTTTTGGTAGAACTTCTACGGTCTTGCCGTCAATAAATAGGTAATCTGGTCCTTTTTAGTGTGAGCTCGACTTAGCCTGCATTTCAGATATACCAATACACTACAAGATTCAGATAATAATTTGTTGCATTTCGATTTCTTCCCCACTTCATCAGAGAACCTCTAGTCTCGACTGTACTATGTGTTATTATCGAAGGGTCTCTATATTCCACCCTCGAGAGGAGTTAAAATTGCAGTGAACATCTGGCCAGGTGACCTGGGTCCCACCTTTATGCATGTTTCCACGTCTCTAGTTCGGCATCGCTAACATCGGCGTGCATCTTGGGCATTTGGTTGGCATGGCCAAGACCAATTGCTTCCTCGCGGACCGAGGAAAAGGGGTTGTGAGCTGAACGTCTTTCAACACATTCAGCGGCACCGTGCAAACATGTCCTCTAAAGACACCCCCCTGGTACACTGTGGACCAGGATGCCATCTGTTCTCTGACTAACAGAGCGAACTGCCGTCGAGAAAGCGTAGCTCAGCCCATAATCCAGCGCCTTCGGGAACATCTTCTTTGCGAGAGCCGTCTGGCCATCTTTCAGCTTGTAACGAAGCCAGATGGCGCCAAAGTTCTTGGAATCATGCCTCATGGGTGCGTGAGACCGCACAATGTCCCAAAAGCTGCTGGTTTCCATATCGCCCCCGGAAGTGAGGAGAAGGAGCAAGACCACCAACCCTCGTTCTTCTGCGTTGGGTTGGTCTATGATCTGGTCGAAAAGGAGAGGCCAAATCGCTCTCCAGGATGGGTCGTCGAAATCGGCGGAGATGTCCCAGGCGCGGGAGGTCATCGCGCTGGCTTTTTCTTGACTGAGTCTTCCTGGCTCGGGGCCTGGAAATTGGATGGCATCAGCGAATCAGGCGTTCCTTGTGACTCAGTGAGGATACTCACGAGGCACGTTGATGGTGTAATATGTTTTACCCGATCCCCATTCCCGGTGTCTGTGAGATGGCGATCCATATTGTACCGCACCATTTCTCTCAGTAGATAACCCATATGGTGAGTAACCCAATGATCAATACGCACTATCTTAGTCCTCCCACCTATGCGATCGCTGGCTTCAAGCATCAACACCGAATGTCCTGCATAACGCTCCATGAGTCACCTTCTTTGGCACTCGCCCAACTCGTCGTGGAACCTACCCTTGGTGGCTAGGTCTCGAGCTGCCAACAGGCCAGCGTAAGTAGAACTCATGACAATAACATCGTGGAGTCGATTGAAAGAGAAGTCAGTCCTTCTGGGGTGTTGAATGAAAGCGTCATATTCCAAACCCTTGGATACTGATGCTGGCGTGGGCTCGCACTTATATTCGTCACTCGTTTTGGATGCCATCATGCAGATGAAAATGTCGACAGATGGAGTCCAGAACCAGCAACCGTCTAAATGGTTTGGACCCCAGCTATCTAAAATCGAATGCTGACTATCGGGTTCGCAGACATTCCCAAGTCTTCCATCTTTAAGCTATATCCGTGTTAAGTGATGAGACGCAAATGCGTCCAAAGGCACAGCTGGAAAGCACTCAGTGTGAAACCGTCAGTCCGCGTGAGGATCGAATGTTCGTCATTAGCTCCGCAGGCGGCTTTCCCCAGGATTTGGAGAATTGGGCGGGTTAGCTGGTGATATTCCCTCGTTAGGAAATGTTCAACACTTCATGTTCTGTTTCTAAACGGGAACGACGCACACTGATGATCGGAATATGGGATATTCTAATGCAGAAGTTGCGACTTGCAGCACATTATCAATGGATTCGAATGGAGTAATTACGTTGTGGTAGTTGGGTGATGAAAGCCAAATAAGAAAATGCCCTGTCTTTTAGGCCCTGCGTTTCAATCTATTCTGCCCCCAAATCTATCGCAGACGAAGCAAAGCGGTCAGCCTTTTAGTCTTTTATCTACCAAGCCTCGTGTTCCAGTATCCTAATACCTCAACATGGCGGACTTGAAGGTATTGGGCCTCCAAGGCAAGGTTGCGATTGTGACCGGCGCATCGCGGTAAGTCACGTTGCCCGTGACGTTGTCCTGTCAGAAGCTAACGACAAATCTCTCAAGGGGTTTGGGTGCAGGTATCGCCGAACTTCTAGACAAGCGCTGAGCAAACGTGGTGGTCAACTACGTATCCGAAAGCAGCCGCGAGCGCGCCGAGAAGATCATGAAGACAGTCGATTCCAATGAAACAAAAGCGATACTCTGCCAAGCAGACGTCAGCAAGCTTGCAGACACTCCCAAGCTGGTTGAACGTTCGCTCGAGATCAGCCCCTCAGGCAAGATCGATATTCTCATTCACAAGAAATGAGCACCGATAAACCCGCGGCTTTATGAAAAGCTAACACGTCAATCCCTTCAGCGCCGCCCAGGGCAACGAAGCCAATCTCGTCGATGCCGTGCCCGAATCCCACGACCGTCACTTCGACACCAACTTCAAGGGCCCCATTTTCCTCACCAAAGAGATCGAGCCGCATCTCCTCAAGGGCAGACGCATCGTCTTCATCTCCTCAGCCGGAGCTCGCTTGTGCGTCGCAGGCCAAGCTGTCTACGCTGCAACGTCAGCAGCTAACGAGTCTCTCTGCCGCACCTGGACGAAGGAGCTGGGACTTTCTCACGGTATCACAGTGAACAACGTGAGTCCTAGACCGATTGCCACAGGTACGTTCAGGCTTGGAACCTGGGCCCTTGCTCTATGTTCTGTTTTAAGGATTATCGACCCCTGTAGACCAGTGGTTTCGGAGCGACAAGCAGTTCCTGAAGGATATGCAGCCTTTGACTGAGTCGACTCCGGCAGCTGCCCGAGTTGGAGAAGTAGATAGTATCGCGCCTTTGGTGGCTTTCCTGTGTTCGGAGAATGCCCGATGGGCCGCGGGAGCTACTCTTTCGGCTAACGAAGGCCTCTATAATTAGAGCCAGAATCATATTTAGAATAGAAAGATATTGGCAGGAGATAAAGAGCATATTTTTGAGACCTTTAGGATAGGGAAAGATAGTCCCTGGAGCATTGCCGCATCCTTATATTCGAGATCATCAGATAAGGGGTTGCAATCAACATCATGCTTAGTAGAAACTCTCGGGGAGGATCTCATTACAATAGCTGTCTATACTTAGCTACTTCCCGCATTGCGCTATAGATGCTTTAGCGCAGTCACGGTAACGTAGCCTTCGCTTGATGGCGGCTCAGTTGGAGCGGGATTTATTCCTATCATCATCGCTCACTCCTCAGGAACGGTTAAAACAGAGTGGTGGGAACGTCGATGCTATCAAAAAAGGCCTTCCATAAGCGACTCTGGTCCTATTCTCTCTCTAGTAGTTGGGATCTGGTTTTATTATCACACAAGATGACTGCTAATCTTCTTCGAAGTGTTCCGTGTCAGCAAATGGGTCATGGACATCTCAACTTGCCGTTGCGCATCGAGTTTTAAGGGCCATAGAGAAATCCGGGAAAACCTGAACTCCTAGAATACAGGCACAAATATTCATGCTACTTTGGTAGGATTACTTGATTCATCGTGACACATGTCTCGACATGGCTTACAGTCTGCTCAGGTGGGACGTGACGCTAGCTTTGACAACAAGGAAAGGCTGCGTGTTGCCCGACACATACCGACAGGGGCAAATTTACGACAACGAGGAGACATATTATAACGTTTCAGGATGTCCACAGGATTCATTCCGTTACATGAAGCGTCTAGGCCAATATGCAAGAGAGTTTGAACTGGTTATGACGATGGCTTGCGTGACTCTTGATAGAGGTCCAGTTCTCTCGTTGGGAAGGACAACAAAACCTGGGAAGCACCAGAATACTCGGACTGCGATGACAACACCGTAACAGAGCCGGGAAATCCTCCGTCAGCTGAAAAGCGGGACCTCGAAGAATTGTATTGCTGCTCAATGTCGAGAGGGTGTTTAAGTGGGGTCGTAAAGGAACACCACCACCGATTCTGGGTCTCTTCGTAGTTAAGCCTCCTAACCATGTCACTTCCCGTCGGCGGAGTACGATGCTGCAGAAGCAGCTCTTACTTTCCATCTTCTTGGCAGGTTGTGTGACTGAAAACCGAGACGTGAGACGACAAGCCAAACAGTACTGCGAATGGTGGAATGGAAAGACGCGATACCGCATGTTTCTTACAGCGACGGCTTTGCTGGAGGAATTATGGTCAAAGTCGGGTTCTGATGATTGGTGGAGTTCTGTGATGGATGAGAAATGCGAATCGGGCGTGAATGGATATGCTCAGAATCAGTATCTATTGAGTTCATGTTTTTGCTCAAAAAAGAGAATGAGCTTAGAGCAAGGAGATATAGAACGTGACTGGTAGTCACTGAAGATGAAACTACCTGACCGTAAAGTGGCTTCGCTACCATTTGTCGTGTTCCTCAAGCTACAATGAGGTTCGGTGTAAGTTGCTTCCTAATCTGGATGTCTACATAGGCTATTACGAAACCTGTCATGAGTTGAACTGATAATCTTTTGGCTATTTGAATAATTTACTACCGTATTTAATAGGAGGCTAGAGAGGTCTAAAGAGTTGATACAGGTGATGGTTATTGGTGAAATCCTGCGCATAGCCTAAATTTTCATGTTCATGAGTTGCGGCTACCTAGGCAGGCATCAGCCCCGCCGAACAGACATATTCAGTATGGAATGGTATGTTCCCAAACCGCTTACACATGAAGAGTCACCTTCGAGCCTGGAGCACCATGACTATTTAGAAGGAATGGAAACTAATTTACTCAATTGGGTAATCAAGTACCAGATACTTCAAGTCCAGGATTATTCACAAGTCACCGCTGTCTTGCGGAAAGTGCAGCGCAGCCAGAGCTGATAGCCTTGATGTTCAAAGTGTTGGCGCACATTTTCATCGTTCAACAGCGAGATGCATATGTGCAGGGTAATCCCAACCGGGCAAGAGAACTAGGACACCTCCAGAATCGAACACACCGTGGACTTCATGCAGATAACTGCACAGAAGAAGGCAATCAATACGTTCTCGAACACTGTCAGCAGCCAAATCATCCTGCCATCTCGATCACGCATCACATATCTGCGGTCGGGACCTCATCCCTTCGTGCCCAAGCCCGTCATACCCGCATCGCGATGAATAAGCGCCCACTAGATAACTCGTCCCGAACACTCTGGCAATTAGCATTCAGTCGGCAGAGGAGGGCGACATGTCATGAACCTCTAGCTTTAGTTGGCATGAACGTGACAGGTACCACGTCCATCAGCAATGCGTGACATCATGCATCATGCCTTCGATCCTCGATGCCATAGCTTCTGACGTCCCTAACTGCCCCGGGCCCATGTTTTGAGTTTTCCATCGAGCCATCGATGACGAGGAAAGCAAGAAAAACAATGGAGGGTCCACGGGGAGATTGCACCCTTGCCGAAGCTCTGGCGCAGTCACTCAAGAAACATGGTCATCCTACGTCCGATACCAGACGGCTCAGTACGTGGTCACGATCTCCCGCGCCTCAACAAAACTCTATTCGACCACATCTGACTAGGGTATCTCAAGCAGGCGGTAAGAAGGAAGCAAACAACGCCCCCTGTATCAGGGCATACATGACCGAAAAAGTGACAACCAGGCCACCGAAGCCCCTCCTCTTCTCATCCAGGAGGCTCTCAGCAACCCACCAGTACCACACGGCATATCCCGACGAGATCCTTGTGATAATTTGCACATGGTACGTGGTGATTGCCAAGCTGGCAAGCAGGACCTGCGAGGCAGCGAGCGACATCACCATGATCTCCCGCGTCGATATGGCGCCATCCCTCAGACTCTTCGCTTTCTTCGTCTCCTCTCCGCCGCCCTTCTGCTCCGCCGTCGGACTCCGACCCAAGCCCGAAGGCCTCTTGAGCACATCCAACCCCGACGCGATCAGCAAACCCAACACCGGAGCGGCCAAGGCGAAGAGCGGAATGTTGCCAGGCGTCCAATAGCGGAGGAACCCAACGCCCCTAGACACGGCCATTAGCAAAACCCTCTCACTGACATTAAAACCCAACCCGTAAATCTCCGCAAGTACTGAGCGAGTACCACTCCAAATTGATGGATCCATAATGACAAAATAGGGCTGAACGAAAAAGAAACATACCAATAATGTCCCTGGACAAATGAGTAAATACCGGGCACGGTCCGCGCGCACCACGCACGCGCCTCGGATGCGCCGGAACAATACCGGACCCAGGCAAGGTACTGCGGGACGACGGACCCCATCGCCACAAGTACGCCCGCGACGCCAGGCGCCAACAGAGCCGCGACGGCGTTCCTGACGCCATTGATGGTGACAGGACTGGCGAGGAGGGCGTGCAGGATCGTAAGACACTCGACCGCGAACGATATACCATTCAGGAGTCCGTTCGAGCGGACGGCCGTCGCGAGGCCGAAGACGGCGCCCGCGGAAATTTGGGCTGCGGACCACGGCAGCGAGCCTCGCGGATTCTGCGAGGCCGAGGCTAATATTAGAGAGCCCGCGAACGTGAGGAATGCGAAAGTACTCTCTGCGTAGGGCGCCGAGAGGAAGAGGCCTGCTGGGGAGAGGACGTGAAGTAGGGCCGAGAGGAACGCGAGCGGCTTGCGGTCAAAGAGACGTAGTGTGAGTTCGTGAAGTAACAGCACGGCTAAGAGGTGCGACGTGTGGGAAATGATGATCCCGACAGCTGCCTCCAGCGTGCCGTGGCCGTCATCCTCTACGCCTGCCAGCCGAGCACCTCTGGCGAAGACGGACGCGAGGAAAGGCAGCACGGCATTGAAAGCCCATTCCTGCTCAAAGAGATATCCTCTTTGGGCCGATTGGGTGAAGTAAATGGCGTCCCAGCGCGTCAGGCGGGTGATTAACGACAGGTCGGACTCGTTGCGGCGGAGCATCAGGGTCGTCGAGGTGTCGTATGAAGGGGCCACTGCGCTTCCGAGGGCGGTGGCCAGCAGGAGACCTTTCCAGGCCAGGAAGGCCGTTAACAGGGTCTGTCGGGGATGCGAGGCATGGCGGGCGAGCATGGTTTGCTGGATGACGTCGGCGAGCCCGTGGTGATGGGTGAAGGGCGGGGAGACGTGCCGAGACCCTGGCGGTCGGTGAATCGGTGAAGTATGTCACCGGCCGAGGAACCCACTAGAGAGATCACACCGTGACAAAGAGACGACGGACTGAGCAAAAAAAAAAGTCTTGAGTTCGAGGTGTGAGTCCCAGCTTGGTGGATGGACCCTGAGTTTGGTGTCGCGCGGATTGCTGGCCGCGTCGGGACAAGCGGCGCCACCTGGCCAATTGGCAGAGCTTGCGCACAGGCCATCTAATGATGATTACCTTTTTTTATCTTTTTTTCCCCTAGTCCACTCCTTAGTAATTGTTAGTGTCTGCCGAGCCGGAGTTCGGGGTCGGTCCCAACCTGGAAGTTGCCCGCAGCCCTGAACAGCGGGTCTCGATCTGATGGAGCTCTGCGGGTTGCGATATTTTTTGCTACTGTATTGTTTTCTCATCTCTCTCAATTTTCTTTTCTAGAAGCGTTCCAAGCGTCCATTTTGGTGGAAAGAGCCGCGGATTGTGGATTTCAGACGGGGCCTGCCAGGGGGCCATCATCAACAGGTGCTGGACTAATAATTAGCGGTCGAAACTGGCAGGACGCTCAGTGGGTAGACTGCTGTTAGCGAGCCCCTGAATTCCAGCCTCCCGCATGAGAAGATCCTCCTCACAACTCCCTTGCCGGTCTCACTCTTCACCTCCCGCACAACCGTGATAGCCAGAGGAACTGTGAGCTGTGGCGAAGCCTGGGCACAGGGCTTGAGGTCCACTAAACAGGGCTCGAAGCAGGGTTGGAAACTAGTCTAGTATTAGTATAGTATAGGGTGGACTAATACTAGGCTAGTATAGTATAGGGTATACTAATACTAGGCTAGTTTAGTATAGAGTATACTAATACTAAACTAGTCTA